>NBAZ01000024.1:0-225458 GCA_002794735.1 Pyrrhoderma lamaoense | reverse complement strand
CTACCCTTCTGGCAAAGTTTACACAAGACAGCGGAGATAAGGAAAATGTCAAGAGCACTGTTCAGTAGAATGGAGCTATTGCCTGACTGTGGTGACTGACTTGCGCAACTTGTATTGGATGCTGGGTTTATGGACGTGGAAGAGAGTATTCGAATTGTGCCGACTGGAAAGAGTTGGGGCCGTATCGGTGAGGCTGGCTCCGAGAATTTCAGGAGAGTATCTTGTGATTTTGCGACAGCTGTCATGGCTGAAGGTGGGTTGGGAATGTATAGCTCAGAGGATGAGATACGCGAAGTGGTTGAAGCTGCCAGTAAAGAATGAGAAGCACTGGCAGGCTATTATTCGAGTATGCGATTGTAGTAGCTAGAAAGTCTTTGTAACTCACTAATTGTATTTAATGACGGTTTTATGCTCACATATGAGTGGCTATGATCAGCCTATTTTGAAGAATATTCAGCGTACTACAATCACCACTCTTCGTTGAATTACAATATATCTCATTATCTCAATATGTATCTGTTATCAACGAATTATTCAAATAATAAGCCAATCCATCTGCACCATACATCCGTATAAAAGAACCCTATTGTCCATTTCCTGTGCATAAAGAAGGCTTTGTGTTGATAGTGATGCAGAGAGGAAAGTCATTGCTGTACGTTGTTGATCGAGGAGAAGATGAGTCTTACCGGTCCATTGAACACCTTCTGATTCATGCCTGAAACTCACATTGATGCAGGACAAACATCACACAAACAACTACCTGAACCTCTTCCAAATGCTTAAAGGAGACCGCATACAAGCATGATGTTCCTTCCATTGATGAGAGAGAATCCAATTGCGGTTCAAGTGGAGTCACTTGGAGGACAGTCCGAATCAAAATGAAAAAAGTACTTCTACTAGGAGCGACGCACGTGCGACCAGTACTTGGTTTATCTCACTCAGTAGCACTAAAAGTAATGGAAGTGCCATATTGTTAAGGTTTTGAGGGTTTTAAGTGATGATACTACAATCACCTGAGCAACTCTCAGACCAGCCTAGTCTCCGCGAATTTGATTTTATCATCTGATCCAAATCACCGCACTCCTAGATCTTTCTATTTTTCACCATCAACAAGTGTTGCCCATCGAGCTCGCCTTGAGGCAAACTGATTATTACAGACCCCGATTCCCTTTCCTCAAGACTTGACCTCCGCACCTTGAAATAGCACCAGTCCGCTCAATCAAACCGAAGTAAAATTTATGACATCTTTTTACACCATTCAAAACTCATTTTGAGTACTAATTTAGTTCCTTGTTCAATGACTGAGCCCCTCTTTCTCTTTCTTGATATCACAATCAGACATAGCTGCTCCCGAGGAATCAATATCCTCGGATCTATATGTATATGTAAGTGTCTTCCTCGGAAGTGTGAGCTGTACAACAAGCTCTGTGAATAGATGCAGATTCTCGCAAGTCGGATTTTCTGATTGATAACCAAGTATCTTCAAGATTGCTAGATCTAAGGCTTGCTACGTGCATTCAGTTAGATACAGTTTCAGAAGTTTAAAGTCAACTTAGCAAGCATACATGAAGCTTGTACTTCGTGTATATTACTTGATAGTATTCAATGATATACGGATCAACTCCGATGCTCCTAGCCAATCACTGACCTTCAGCCTCCATGCTATCGAAAAATATAGACTTACAGTTTCTATAAGACTCTTGTGTGCTAATAATATGCATGTTGTGTGAATAAGAATTGGATATCCTCACTTTCAGATGATACCATCTTGACTACCTTGGAAAACTTTGTGGTTCCGAGTGCGAGGAGCAAGCTATGGGACTTCCGTCTTTAAAATATATTGCACCTAGGCCCTTCATATGATGGTCTAGCCTCAGCATGCTTGGATCTTGTTCGTTCCAAATCACCGCAGCTATATACATGTACCTTCCATGCCGTTTTCTATATTTACTGTCAACCAGTGATATCTATCGAGCTCGCCTTGAGGCAAGTTCAATCTTATAGAACCCAACTATCGCCTGCGCGCTCAAGAACATGTACATGTACATGCGTCTTCTATCATCCATGCTGTTTATAGATTTACTTCTAGCCGATAATATGCATTAGGTTGCCACTGCTGCATAATACCTCGCATTCACGGCTGATACTCCGCAAACTGATCTGGAAACGGAGCATCTGTGTTTCGCCGAGCATTGGGAGGCTGAAGTAGTAGATGAAGTGATTGTACTTCTGTATTTGCCACCTGAGCTCTTCTCGGACTGGCTTAGCCTCCACATGTTTGATTCTATCCAGCGTGGTCCAAATCACAGCTCTCCAATTAGCTCCTCTATAAATACTATCATCTGGTGATTCCACCGAATCAACCTTGAGGCAAATTTAATATAATATATCCCAACCTTCTCCTTTTCTCAAGGCTTCATTCAACTCTCTACCTTTCGCACTCCAAAATCTTCCCCTCTCACTCAGTACAGATCAGAGAACGGGTTATGTCAGAGTTTTACTCCCTTCGAGGTTCGTTTCGAGTGCTTCATATAGCTCTTGGTTGACTGACTATTTCCTTTAGTATCACGATCAGACATAACTGTCCCTGGGAAATCTAGGACTCCCAGACTATACGTTTTAATCACATACGGAGAAGAGAAGCATAGAACGAGATCTGTCAATGAATCACCACCCCAGTGGAATGAGACGTTTCCTATGTACGCTATATACATACTCGCTCGTTTCAGTCTAGCTAACAATACCGTTTTTTCAACAAGTACATGCTCGAACAATGGGACCAGATTCAAAATCGAGCTCATGAAAGAGGCGATAGTGCATACTAGTGTCGGGAGTAAAGAATGCTATTTGGAAGATATATTACGGGAGAGTGGAGAAGGTAAGACTTGAATAAATGTATTAATTTATGGATTCAAACACTCATTACTGCGAACTAGATGTTTGCGTTACACTCCAATCAAAGTCTAGATCACAACATTCCATCTTCTTGAGCCTCCAAAAATCCGATGAAACGAAGAACGCTGAATTATTTCTCTTAAATCTTGCTCAAGACCTGCTTGATATCCCTCCCTCCAATCATGCCAGTTTTGCAGATAACGTCAATGCGATTTTTGATATGGCAAAGCGCATAGCAGAAAGTGGTGCATGTCGATCATTGGTGGAAATAGGCTATACTATCACTGCTTTTGTTGAATTTGGGAACAGTATTGCAAACGTGAGTAACTACTAGATGTTTACAGGTAGTGTGTTAACGTTGGTTGAACCGTTCACAGGAAATTCCATATGTGAAATTGGCATGGTGCTTAACGACAGCGTTCTTAAAGGTGAGTTCTGCGGTGCAACGTACTCGTTATAGAAAGCTTAGTTCTTGCAGATATTCGCTTCCCAACCCAAATTTGATGAACGGGTCAGGAACCTTGTAAAGAACCTGATGAACCTATTCTTGATCACCAAAGAGACTTCTGTCTTCAACAGTCCTTCCAATTCCCTTCGTTTGACTATCGCCAATATCCTCGAGTTTATCAAGAAGTGCAGCATCCTCATCCACGACTACGCACAAAAGAGCTTTCTTAGTGAGTTACAAAAAGGTTCATGTGCGTCCTATGCCATTCATTGACGTGCTATTTTATCAGTCCGTTCAGTGATGCAAAATAAGAAATCTGAAATAGAGGATCTTGAAGCTGAATTGGACAATTTGAAGAAGGAGCTTGAATCAGCTTTCATGCGACAGAACATTATCGAAACGCGGAACGAAACGCGGGATCGAGCCAGCGGGATACTTAGAGAAAGTAAGTTCTTCGTACCAGGTTTCATTCGATCATTATGTACATAGATTCATCATGCTTGTCTATAGAACTCGAAAAAAAGCTTCAACCAAAGCACGAGGGTAGGACTGGTCGCCAGCCTTGTCTAGAAGGAACACGTGTCGAGGTCTTGAAGGAAATAGAGAATTGGGTACAAGATACAAATGCACCCAATATTTTCTTCATTCTTGGCTGTGCTGGAACAGGAAAGAGTACGATCGCTACGACAATTGCAGAAATTTACCAGAGGAAGAGCCAGCTTGGTTCACATCAGTACTTTCTGAGGGATAAAAGCGATCCTGTATATATTTTCCGTACTATCGCATACGATCTAGCCCTCCGATGCCAAGCAACTGCCGAAGCCCTCAATTCTCAACTCGATGCCAATGAAGTAACCTCTGCTACACCAGAGAGAGCTTTCGAGATCTTGCTATTCAATCCACACTCCATGCGACAACAGAAGAAAGGAATGAGGACACCATCCTCATTGTCCTTGATGCCTTGGATGAGTGTGGAAGTAGAGAGATACGGGAGCCATATATCAGACTGATTAAGGAGAAACTACAGACGCTTCCTCTCAATTACCGCTTTCTCGTCACTAGTCGACCAGAGGGGGACATTGCTTCGTCCGGAGAGCTCGATAAACTGCGAATACGCCACATGAACCTGGATCATGAGTCAGACAACACTGGGGGTGATGTCCTGAAGTACTTCCAAACCAAACTTGGTGACTTGAAGGAAAGGAATTTGTTAATGATAGAACCGAGCTGGCCGTGGGACGAAAATATGCAAATTCTTGGCGAAGCCGCTAATGGGTTATTCATATGGGCCTCAACTGCTGTGAGACTCGTCGAAAACAATTATTGGGACATGGGAGGCGAACTAAAGCGTTTAGTTCGAACGAAATCATTATCTCTAGAGAAGTTGTACGAGGACGCTCTCAGCCGGAACTGGAACCAGGCTATGATAACCAACTTCTCAGGGGTATTTTCGTTGATCATGTTCGGCAAAGAACAACTCTTGGAGACGGAGATTAACAATTTCCTAGGGCTTGGTTATGGAAAAACATGGGGAATTCTCAACTCGCTACGTTCACTAGTTGCATTTGAGCCAAATAAACCAGTCCGTTTGTATCACACCTCCCTGTACGACTATCTGGTATCGAAGGAAACGCGTGAAAAGGAGTGGTTTATTGACGGGAAAAGGGATAATGAACGCATTTCGCTACGGTGCTTCGAATTGATGGAGGGGCTTCGATTCAACATCTGTGATTTGGAAACATCACACAAGCTGAACAAGGACGTGCCCCGACTTGAGGAACGCGTCAAAGGCAATATCTCTTCCTCGTTACTATATGCCTGTCGTCATTGGGCTTCTCATCTGCGGGGGGCCCCTTATTCGGAAGAACTGTGCAAACAGCTCGAATCATTCGCGAAAAATCGGTTACTGTATTGGGTCGAGGTCCTCAGCCTCACAGGTTCGTTATACGATTTCCTTTCGCAATCGCTCGAGAGTGCCATTACCTGGATAGGGGTAAGTGATTCTGAATTAATTCATGGTTTAAGCTAATATCTATATAGAATAAGCACGCAAAACTATCTGAATTTCTCCAAGATGCTATTGCTCAGTTCCTCAGATTCATCGAACCCATCTCTCAAAGTACCCCCCATTTATACATGTCATTCCTCCCATTAATGAAGGAGGACTCCATCGTCGCTGAGCACTTCGCTAAGCAAGCGCAATCACTGACACGGGTCGAGCATGTCGGTAACAAACCCAAAATGGCATGTACCAGGCAAATATATGTTGGTAGTTGGGTCAATTCTATTTCATACTCGCCTGATGGTGAGCAAATTGCATCGGGATCAAGGAAGGGTGTTGTTGAAATATGGGATGTAGTGAGCGGCAGACGACTCCTCTGCCCACTTCAAGGACATTCGGATAAAGTGGCGAGTGTTGCATACTCTGCAGATGGGAATTATATTGCGTCGGGGTCTGAGGATAAGACAGTGCGGGTGTGGAATGCGGTTACAGGGGGAGTGCTTATGGCCCACTTACTGGCCATTCAGACAGGATTACTTCTGTCGCGTTTTCTGTAGACGGGAGATATATAGCATCTGGTTCTGATGATAAGACTGTCAGACTATGGGATGCTGAGAATGGTGCACCAATCGGAGAGCTGTGGGGAGGGCATACAAGTGAAGTAAAAAGTGTTGTGTTCTCATCCAGTGGACGCTATCTTGCGTCAGGATCACGGGATGGAACTATCATTGTCTGGGACGTACAAAGCAGAAAGATGATCTCCAACCCATTCAGAGGCCACGTAAACACAGTCACCTCTCTGTCATTTTCTCCAGACAACGAGCAAATTGTCTCAGGTTCAATGGAAGGCACGATTCGTATATGGGAAGTGTCGAGTGGCAGAGTTTTGCGAGCATTCTCTGGAGACGGCATGCGCAGCGTGTACTCGGTTGCATTCTCTAGTGACGGCAAACATATTTTGTCGGGATCTTTTGACGGCATAGTAAGACTGTGGAATGCAAAACACAGCGATGCTCCTCCGAAAAGATTCGAAGGCCATACATACCCTGTTACATCTGTATCATTCGCACCTGATTGTAAGCACTTCGCCTCTGCGTCTTGGGATAGGACGATCCGGGTCTGGGACGTAGAAAGAGGGACACTAACAGACGTAGAGTTCAAGGGACACAAGATGATAATAACAGCAATTGCGATTTCACCGAAAACAGGAAAGCATCTTGTCTCCGGCGCACTTGATAAAACAGTCTGTGTGTGGAATACGGAGAGCGGTGAATTGATCAAAGGGCCATTAGAACAGTCTGGTTTGGTATACTCAGTCGCGCTTTCACCCGACGAAAATCACTTCGCCGCGGGATTACAAGACGGGTCGATACACGGCATGTCAGCAATTACTTAGCCGACCATAGCTAGTTTATTAATTTTCAATTGCCTAAAAGGTCAACTTAGATTACCTTTGTAAAGTCGATAAAGTCATCTTATAAGATCTTAAAAGATTACCTGTGTGAAAAAGTCCAATAAAGTATTTCTAGGTCTATCAAGATCCTCTATGTTGATCTGTGTAGACACCAAATTAAAAAGCAAATAATACTAATCTACCTAGATTGCCTAGAAATACTTTTGTCAAGCTTAATGAGGTTCACATAGAAAAAATGGATTACATAGGTTATATTATATAAGTTATACTCTAGCACGTTCCAAGGCAATGCCTTTATAAGCCGTGCCACTTCTCTCTACATCTCTCTACTATTTTCATTCAACCACTTAGTGTTATGAAACCAAGTCTATTTTCGCTTTTTTGCTTACTAAGCAGTTTACATAAGCTGACTAAGCACTTACATAAGCATCTTACATAAGTGGATTATCTAATCATCTTACATAAACTGCTTACCTAATCATTATTACCTAAGCATCTTATCTAATTAGCTTAGTCAGCATGCTTATCTAATCACTTACATAATATGCTTACATAAGTCGCTTACTAAGCACTGACTCATCATATGACTCAGCTGTCTTATTAAGCATCTCATCTTATCTTACCTCTCTCTTATCTACACTGCTTACTCATCTGTTCTAAAACATTCTGAGACCTTCCAGAACATTCTAGAACATTCCACCATGTTCTACCACCTTCCATCATTCTCCATGGCCATCTTTCCCCATTTGGTTTAGTCCCCTTTGTAATTAGCCTATTTTATGTTTCAGCTAGCACAGCCTAGCTTAGCCTGATTATTTAGCCTGTTTATTATGTTTCAGCTAGCACAGCCTAGCTTAGCCTCATAGTTTAGCCTATTCCTTATGTTTCATCTAACACAGCTTAGCACAGCTTAGTTTAGCCTAATAGTTTAGCCATAGACCCTGCCGGGTTTTTTCATTATTCCCACACTGCCTCCCACATGTATAAATACCCCTCTCCTGTCAGTAGCTAGTCCCCCAGTCTTGATCTTGTCTTCCCTCCTAGACTAGTACCTTCTAATACATCCTTTTGTCCCCTCCTCACTGTTCCTCCTCTCCTCTTGCCCCTCCTCTCCTCTGTCTCTGTCTACATCAGTGTATGCTGGTTGTGCCTTGTCTTCAGACCCTGCTGACTAAGCATTCTGCTGACTAATACTGGTACTAGAACTAGTCATTGCTGACACTTAGAACACAAACAGTGTTAGAAACTTCTCTGAAGCTTACTCGGTCAAATATGCAACGTGCATTAGCTAATAATGAAATTTTGGAAGAAGCAATTCGCCGTGAGAGTGCTTCTAGTAGCAAGAATGTCAGCTGGCATCGATGTTCAGACCTCCCAGAATCACGTCAAGGTCTAAACATGAAGGAATTATCAGACATTACACAACCGTCATCGAGACAAGGCTCGATATCTGTAATGTCGGCCCCAAATAATGAAATAACTTCTGCTGCTTCTGAGTCTGCATCCCCCGAGATCAAGCCTATATCATCACCACCACCACCACAATCTGTTCTTGCAACTTCTCAGGACTCCCGCTTCTTTCGTTCCCGCTTTGGTTCTTCAGTGGCTACAAGCCCAAACCCACGACCACAACTGACACGGAAACTGTTACGTCTTTCATGACTGAACTTGACACAGATACCTCGACTATATTCGATCTCAGTACGGAAATAAGTACCGCTACAGATATTTCTACAGAATCTTCTACTTTCACGGATGTTTCTACTGAGTCAACCACGACCACTATGACGGACAACTTGTTCAATTGCATGTTCATAGGCAGCATCATCTAGTGAGTGGCAATGAATTGACACAGCGTCTTCATCTGGATTTTCCAGTGACCCCGGTCCAGGGCGAATTGTAGTATTTGAGGATGTTGATGACCTTGCTGAGGAAGAATTTACAGAGGCAGGGTCTGAGGTTGTCCGTCTGCGCTGGCCAATGTGGCAATTCCTGCGTGGGGTGAAGTCCATGTCGAGTTTGTATCTTGAAGAATGGAACATAATTGATACAGAGAAATAAATATGTACGTTGGAATGCGCCGCTTAGTGTTGAGATAGTTTTGGAAATCTTATTGGCGAGCTATAAACTTCGGTGCCCGCTACAACTCGCCGAGCGGAGAAGCACTTAAGGCCAATTATTGAGCACCGTCAAGCCCTTATTGATAAATATGGTCCGGACTATCCCGACAAGCCCGTGAGTTTAACGATGACTCTTACAATATATCATATGGCATTCTTACTGAATCATCTCTCAGAATGATATGCTTTCTTGGCTCATCGATGAGGCAAAGGAGAACTGGAAAGAAGTCTTGTAACCAGCCGAAGCAAGGGAGCTTGTCGTTGAGGCGTAGGAAGAAAGCTCAGCATCGCGGCGGGGAGCCTGCGGTGCAGGACGCTGGGGAGTGAGAGAGGTAGCACTTAGCTGCTGGTGAAATGCCATCTACTGCAACAGGCGATTTCGATTATATCAGTTCTAGGGTCCGATTTCGGCTATTGCTTTGGATTTTTATGTACTGGCACACGGCAGGCACGTTGACGGTGGTGCTTAAGAGTCAAAGTCTGTATATACAGAGTAAAGAGTTATAGAGCTCGTCGATGCCGGCGACAGTAAAGAGCGAGAGAGGAGGAGGGAATGCAAGTCGAGAATTACAAATCTACGCAAGGTAGAGTATACAACTACTACCAACAGGAGAATAGGGATGGGTGGTAATGAGAAATAAAAATAAGAACATAAAATCGCGTCGGCACTGTCGACGCCGTCTTTCTCGTTGTCGAACACTTGTCCGTAGTCGTTGATGCTGATGGCGATAGCGATGGGGACCGGTGAACAAAGAACAGTATATGTGTTAACACAGCGCTTGCTTACGCTAAATTTCGCCACTATTCACACATTCTCCGTGGTGGGTACACTCGGGTCCTTAGATCCATATGTCAAATGAATGTTAAATATCTTATATCTGATCCCTTTTATAGAGTTTTACACATGCGCTTTTCCACCTTGCAGCAAATCCGAAATATGCCCAACCAATGCACGAGGAAGTTGAACGAGTGACTGCAATGGAAAGATGGACAAAAGCTTCAATGCAAAAGTTGCGCAAAGTAGATAGTTTCCTTCGTGAGAGTCAACAGTACAATGGTATCGGGACGCTCTCGATGACTCGTAGTCAGTATATAGGCATATTAATAAAATAAGGTCAATATATATACCAACGGGAATATAATTTTATGACATTTAAGTAGACCTAAGCAGACCAAAATACAGAAAAAAATGGTCTACATAGATGATATTATATAACCTTAAGAATACTTATGTGGAGTCGGCTAGAGCACTTTTTTCTCAATTTTCTAGCCGACTCCACACAGGTCTGCTTAAGTGTTGTTGGGAATCTAAGTAGACTTTTCCTCCTAGATATTCCTAGATATATCTACAGGTACCCCTAGGTCTGCTTAGGTCACTTAGTGGACTCTTATACTACTCTACCTAGAAAGCCCTGACACGCGGTGATACAAATATGGAATATGATCGACGACGATTTTATCACATGCAACGGTCACTCTGACTGGGTTTTCTCACTCGCTTTTTCTCCTGACGGCTCTCGTCTTGCTTCGGGCTCTCGAGACAAGTCAATCCGAATATGGGACGCCAAAAGTGGCTCATTGGAAGCAGAACCACTCATTGGTCATACAAGCTGGGTTAACTCAGTCTGTTATTCTCCCGACGGAAAGAAGATTGTCTCCGGATCAAGGGACGAAACTGTCCGTATCTGGAATGTTTCCAATAGCAGTCTACTTTCCACTTTTCAAGGTCATTCTGATCGGGTCAACTCTGTCGCTTACTCCTCCGATGGCTTATATGTTGTCTCTGCATCTCATGACAGAACAATACGAGTCTGGAATGCTGAAACCGGCCAAGCAGCGTATGATCCAATAACAGGTCATAAGTACAGAGTTAACTCTGTGTGCTTTTCTCCTGATGGAAAGTGGATAATCTCCGGATCATATGACAAAACCGTCTGCTTATGGAACGTGTCGACGGGCGTTCTCTTCTTCCAAGCTCGTGTTTCATCAGAAGTCAACTCTATCGCTGCCTTCCCTACGTTTGACAATAAGCATATCAAATTTGCCTCAGGCTCTGATGATGGAACAACCCATATCTGGTCTGTACCTATCGAGGAAGAAGGAAAGAAATGGCGTCTGGAAGATGATGGCTGGCTAACGGGAAACAACGGCAAATATCTGATATGGATTCCCCAGACCTTCGTCATTCACTGGTCCATGGGCCATGCATTCGCACACTAAATACACGATTTTCAACAAAATTGTATCTTTCAGCCAATCAAGGCGACCAGTGGACTGCTTGTTTTCCTTCTCCTGACCTATGAATCTCATAATATCCTTCCTTAATCTTACGAGATTATCCGCATCATTATCTATTATCTTACTATGTTTTCTTATTCTACACTTTTGTGCTTGCGTCATTTTTTTGTTTTCGTACTGGAATAGCATCAATTATGATACCAATGTATACAAGTACTCCTTCTATTAGCCTCTTCCACGATTGCACTCAATGTCCTTCTCTTTGTGTCTCTACTAACCCTTTCGTCATTCAACCGGTCTTATGCATTAATACTTCTCAGGAGCTCTCGCATCTGAGTAGTCTATAGCTCGTCTCGCGAGTGATTGAATGATATATTACAAGCTGACGCTATGCATGGTCGTATAAATCTTATCACTCTTTTTCGTGTCACAACCTTTTTACCCGTCATAAGAAAAGTTCAGATAACTATCCATATATCTAGTCAACCTCTTTACATGCTTTCTTTCTTCATCACTAACTTCACTCGCACTCTCAGAGTGTGTTAGCAACTTATTATAAGCTTTCTACGCTTCACTGCTACTACTTGAAGAGAGTTTTATATCCATTGATTTGTGTGCCTTGATTACTGCGTAGTCCAAGATCAAAGTTGCTTAATTCATTTGCACGTGGGACAGATAAGGAAAGAGCAACCTCGCTTTTATCTTCCGAACTATTGCATATGGCCTAGCAAAACAAGATCAGGTTGTTGCAGAGGCTATCAAAGCACAGCTTGTTGATAACGATCTTCAGTCAGTTACACCAGATAAGGCATTCGAGATTCTACTGTACGAGCCACTTTGCGAGGCAGTGAAGAAGGCAGGGACGAGGACCAATGTTCTTACTGTCCTTGATGCGTTGGACAAGTGTGGAAATAGGGAGATTCGAAAGCCGTATATCAGACTGATCAAGGTCAATTCGCTCGCCTTTTCTCCTGATGGTAAATATCTTGCTTCAGGCTCTAGCGACAAATCTATCCGAATATGGAACGGTGCAACTGGCTTATTGGATGCTAGACCACTTATTGGCCATACAGACTGGGTCTGTTCCTTATGTTATCTACCTGATGGAAGATGGAAAGAGGATTGTCTCTACATCGAGAGATTACTCTATCCGTATTTGGAATGCTTTGACCGGCAACTCACTCTCCACTCTCAAAGGTCATGAAAATTGGGTCAAGTCCGTCGCTTACTCCTACGATGGACTATATATCGTCTCTGGATCTGATGATAGGACAATTCGAGTTTGGAACGTTAAAACTGGCCAAGTAGTGGGTAGTATAATAAGAGGCCATGTGGGAAGTGTAAACTCGGTGTGCTTTTCTTCCAATGGTAAATGGATAATTTCAGGATCGGACGACAGAATTGTCTGCGTATGGAATACATCAACTAGTATACTCATCTTTCAATCTCGTGCATCAACATATGTCAAGTCTGTCACACCATTCCCTACAACCTATAGTAAGCATATTGAATTTGCCTCCAGCTCCGAAGACGGAACAATCCATGTTTGGTCTGTAGATACCAAGTCAGAAGGAAATATCTGGCGCCTAGAAGATGATGGCTGGCTCACTGAAAGTGATAACAAATTACTGATGTGGATTCCCTCAGATCTCCGTCGCTCCCTCGATCATGGGCCACGCACCCTTAATACACGCTTTTCAACAAAATTGCGCTTATCAGACTACAAAGGTGACCAATGGACTTCCTGCTTTCCCTCTGAAAATACTTCATCTTGATGTTACAAATTTATTTGTATTACTATTTGTAATCAACAACTTTATTCAACATAACTGTGTACCCGTGGCAGTTCAGTATGAGTTAGTGTGACCGTAACACTTGGAAGTAAAAATGAAATGCATAACCCAGGAAGAATGCCCTCGTAAAGGACCTTTGATTAAATCTCCGCCCTCCGTAGTCCAGACACACACTGCCACTGTGCAATTGGTGGAGCCAGAGACAAGAAACTTTCAAGTTTTTAGTGAAATCGCTGTAGGACCAACTAAGTAGATATCCGGTCGTAGTGTATTCATAATGCATTTTGTAACTCGCCCGAAGAGTCCATTACTGATATACTTCCTTACTTACTCTCATCCGCGCGTCTGGCCTATTTCTCTTACTATTTAGCTTCACTTTCTACTCTTACTCGAGGATAGGATTCGTTTATATGGTCCCCTCGTTTTTGATAGCTTTAAACTTTTGTCCAGTGGCATATATCCACCTGGACGCCATGCTTTTCTTATTATCTACCCTTTATCTCGCGTTTTGCTATATAAGCCTCCAGACTTGAGGCCGTGGTGAGGAAATCAATTTCTGTCTACTCCTCTCGGTCGCTATCTTTCTACACCCCCTCCCGCGAGTAGCTCTCTAATAGTCGCCTGTACTCCTTATCTACTACTGTACTGCTTAATTAGGCTGCCCGGGCACGCTTGTAACGCTCTGACCGTACTGCAAGTCGTCCAGGCGGACTGAAATATATACACTTTTACTCAAACTACAGTCTCAGTCGGGGCTCTGTTCTATACGTTTCTACTGCTTCTACTGGTCAGTGAAGTCTTAGCACGCCCTAAGGTCGCTATCTGTCTCTACGCTCCGGCCGAAGTCGAATTCCTCGCTTTTTAGCCCCCAAAACTGGGCCTGAGCATCGTGTCTGGTGTAGGCAGGCTCATAGCCCCAAGTCCTCGCCACTACATACGACTAAAAGGTTCAACTCTGACTCAAAGTTGAGTTTTCACCAGGTTCTTGAAACATCAAGTTTTTTGATATTCATTTAAATCATATCATCATGCATGCGACTAATGAATGAGACTTTCAGAAGTTTGATGTAACTCGGTTTGGCAGGCATGTATGACTCTCGTATCTATGCATCATCTAGGACTTCTAGTATCACCATGAGGTTCCCTACATCAATTTCTTGAGAAGGACATACGCATCAGATATATCAGTCCTTCCTTGCGGGATTTTTAAATTGCTTTACTATTGACTTCTGTCCCACTATCATCAAGAATTGATATCAACGAACACATGGCTGCCACGAGGCGCTTCTTCGTATTAGCTTCATCTCCCACACATGTACTCCTCCGTTTTTTCTAATCCCCCGTCCTCCTTACTCCTCAAGCCTTAGTTGATGCCTTGGCCATGCCTTCATTCTACACCCTTCGAGGTTCGTTTTCGAGTACTATAGCTATCCTTGACCATCTATCTAACTCCCCATACTAGTTTCTCGTTCTGATATATCCTTACCCGCCAAAGCAAGAGCGTCAGATATATACGTCAAGATCATCTATGGCGATCAGAGCTTCAGAACGAGATCAGTAAGCGGTCTACCACCTACGTGGAACGAGACATTTCCGATGTACGTCTAACACTTAATCCAACTATTATCATCACGAAAACTGACTCCATTTCATAATTTAGCACGTGTTCGGACAACGGGACCAGGATTGCGATTGAGTTGAAGAGGGAATCTTTTTTCGGAAATAGGCGAATTGGATATAGAGAATGTGTACTGAGTGACCTGCTTACTGAGGACAAGAACAACGAAGGTATAACATCTAGTAGAATCTATGCTCATTTGAACACTGATAAACGAGAAATAGATATTGCTATTTCCCTACAATCAAAGTCTAGATTACAGCACTCCATCTTCTTACGACTTCGATCATCCGACGAAACGAAGAATGCTGAGATAACTCTCATTAATCTTGCTCGAGTCCTCCTTGACATTCAATCCGCTTATCATGACGATCTTGCGGAGGACGTTAACATGATATTTGATACGGCAAAGCGCGTAGCAGAGAGTAATGCATGCCAATCGTTGGTGGAACTGGGTTATACTATCACTGCATTTGTCGATTTTGGAGGTAGCATAGCAGATGTGAGTAACCTTAAGGTTATTGGCATTAGTCCCCATGTTGACCGGATCCTTGGCAGGCAAGCCCATATCTGAAAGTAGCGTGGTCCATAACAACAGCATTCTTGAATGTGAATCCTTGTACAGCATCACATTTTTACTATTATATACTTAGTCCTTCCAGATTATCGCTACTCAGATCAATACCGATAAACGAATCAGGGATCTCGTGAAGAGTCTCATGGAATTATTCTCAGTCATTAAAGACACTTCTGTTTTCAACAATCCATCTGATTCTTTGCGATTAACCATCACCAACATTTTTGTATTTATCACTAGGTGTAGTGATCTCATACAAGACTACGCACGGAAGAATTTCATTCGTGAGTTACGCAAAGGTACATGTATAACTCACGTTGCTCATATTTGCGCTATATTGTTAGTCCGTGCCTTCATGCAACACAAGAAAGCTACAATAGAGAATCTTGAAGCTACACTTGTAAACTTAAAGAGTGAACTTGAATCAGCGTTTATCAGACAGGACATTATTGAAGCTCGGGAAGAAGCTCGGGTAGAAATTAGTGAGAAACTCAAAGAAAGTAAGTTTAGACAATTGGTTTAGCATCTATCTTCATGTACACGTATTAAACAAACCTTACTCGTAGAACTCGAAAAGAAACTACAACCGAAGCATGAGGGTAGGACCGACCGCCAGATCTGTCTGGAAGGAACACGTGCTGAGGTCTTGAAAGAGATAGGGGGTGGATACAAGATACTAATGCACCCAATGTCTTTTTCATCCTTGGACGTGCAGGAACAGGCAAGAGCACGATCGCTACAACAATCGCAGAAAATTACCAGAGGAATGGCCAACTCGGTTCTCATCAGTACTTTCTGAGAGACAAAAGCGATCCTGCATATATCTTCCGTACTATCGCGTTCGATTTAGCCAAACGATGCCAGAAAACTGCCGAGGCAATCAATTCTCAGCTTGATGCAAGTGATATAACCACTGCTACACCAGAAAGGGCCTTCGAGATCTTGCTTTCTGACCCTCTTCAAGGGATTATAAAGGAAGGAAAGGGAAAGGATGAAATTCTCATCGTTCTCGATGCTCTTGACGAGTGCGGAAGCAAAGGAGAGCGGGAGCCGTATATCAGGTTAATCAAGGAGAAACTACAGACGCTACCTTCCAACTACCGCTTTCTTGTCACTAGTCGACCAGAGGAAGATATCGCTTCACCTGAGGAGCTCAAACGACTACAACTGCGCCACATGAATCTAGATCATGAGTCAGAAGACGCCAAGAGCGATGTCCTAAAATATATAAAAGTTGAGCTGGGGAAGTTGAGGGACGACGGTAGGATTGAAATAGAACCTGAATGGCCTTGGGAGGAGAATATGAAAATATTGGGTGACGCCGCAGATGGACTTTTTATATGGGCTGCAACGGCTGTGCGACTGGTTAAATATAAGAAAGGGAAAAAAGAATTTGAACTAAAGCGGTTAGTAAGCGTGAAATCGTTATCACTTGCCAATTTATATGCAACGGCACTCGAGAATTCCCTTGACTGGGATGAGGAGACGAAAATCGAATTCCTGAAGATCTTTTCACTGATCTTGTTTGGTAAGGAGCAGCTGCCAACCACGAATTTCGATTCAATGCTGGGATATGAGCCTGGGACGACAAAGAGCATTCTCAAGTCACTACGCTCAATAGTAGCATTTGGTTCCGGCCAGCCTGTCCGTTTATATCACACCTCCTTGTACGACTATCTTATCTCGAATGAAACACGTGGAAAGGCGTGGTTTATTGACAAGGAAAAAGAAAAAACGGATATATCGCAGCGATGCTTCAAGTCGATGGAAAAGCTTCGATTCAATATCTGTGGGCTGGAGACGTCATACCGGTTGAATAAGGACGTACCTCAGCTTGAAGAGCGCATCAAAGACAATATCTCCATGTCATTATTATATGCCTGCCGCCATTGGGCCTCTCATCTGCGAGAGCTCCCTTACTCAGAAGATCTGTGCAAACTACTCGAATCTTTCGCGTTCAATCGTTTACTGTATTGGGTCGAGGCACTCAGCCTCACAGACTCTTTATACGATTTCCTTTTACCATCGCTCGAGAATACCATTACATGGATAGGGGTAAGTGATTTTGAATTAAAGCATGGGTCATGCTAATATCTATATAGAACAAGAACGCACAACTATCTGCATTTCTCCAAGATGCTCATGATCAGTTCCTAAGATTCATCGAACCTGTCTCCCAAAGTAGCCCTCATTTGTATATGTCATTCCTCCCCTTGTTGAGAGAGGACTCCATAGTCGCCGAGCACTACGGTAAGCAAGCGCGAGCACAATCACTGACACGGATCGAGTATGTTGGCGACAAGCCCCGGATGGCATGCACCAGGCAAATAAATATTGGCAGTTGGGTCTTTTCTATTTCATACTCGCCTGATGGTGGACGAATTGCATCAGGATCAAGGGAGGGTGTCATTGAGGTATGGGACGTGGTGACTGGCAGACGAGTCCTCGGCCCACTAAAAGGACATTTGGACAGAGTGACGAGTGTTGCGTACTCATCAGACGGGAAATATATTGCGTCGGGGTCTGAGGATAAGACAGTGCGGGTATGGAATGCGGTCACCGGTGAGAGGTCTTATGGTCCACTTACTGGCCATTCAGATAAGGTCACTTCTGTTGCTTTTTCTGGTGACGGAAAGTATATAGCATCGGGTTCTTGGGATAGGACTGTCAGACTGTGGGATGCTAAGAATTGTGCGTCAATCGGAGAGCCGTTGGAAGGGCATTCAGAAGCTGTGAGAAGTGTCGTATTCTCACCCAATGGACTCTATCTTGCATCAGGATCAAAGGATGGTACAATCATTTTATGGGGTGCCGAAGGTAGGAAGATGATATCCGACCCATTCAAGGGCCACTCGGACCCAGTCTTCTCTCTTTCATTTTCTCCAGACAGCAAGAGATTTCTTTCAGGGTCACAGGATCGCACAATTTGTGTATGGGACGTGTCGAGTGGCAGAGTTTTGCGTACATTATCTGAAGACGGCATGGGTTTGGTATACTCGGTTGCGTTCTCTAGTGATGGTAAACATATTTTGTCGGGATCTTCTGACGAAATAGTAAGACTGTGGAATGCAGGAGATAACGATGCTCCTCCAACAAGATTCGAAGGCCATACATACTCTGTTACGTCTGTATCGTTTGCACCTGATCGTAAGCACTTCGCCTCCGCGTCAGTGGATGGGACGATCAGAGTCTGGGACGTTGAAAGAGGAGTGACAAAATCAGATTTAGGGTTCGAGGGGCAAGCGGATGCAATACATGCGATTGCGATTTCACCGAAAACAGGAAAGTTCCTTGTCTCCGGCTCCGAAGACCATACAGTGCGTGTGTGGAATACGGAGAGCGGAGAATTGATCAAAGGTCCTTTAGAGTCTCGTTTCGTATTCTCAGTCGCGTTTTCACCGGATGAAAATCACTTCGCTTCGGGATCAACGGACGGAGTGATACGAATATGGAATATGATCGACGATGGATTTGTCACATGCAATGGCCACGATCACTTCGTTAATTCACTCGCTTTTTCTCCTGATGGTAAGCATCTTGCTTCGGACTCTAGTGAAAAGTCAATCCGAATATGGGACGTCGAAAGTGGTTTTTTAGAAGGAGAACCATTCATTGGCCATACGGGCGCTGTCTTCTCAGTCTGTTATTCTCCTGACGGAAAGAAGATTGTCTCCGGATCAGCCGATAAAACTGTTCGTATCTGGAATGTTTCCAGTGGTGACTTACTTTCTACTTTTGAGGGTCATTCTGATTCGGTCAGATCTGTCGCTTACTCTCCCGGTGGTGTATATGTTATCTCTGCATCTAATGACAATTCAATACGAGTCTGGAATGCTGAAACCGGCCAAGCAGCGTATGATCCAATAACAGGTCATACGAACAATGTTGACTCCGTGTGCTTTTCTCCCGATGGAAAGTGGATAATCTCCGGCTCTGCTGATAAAACTATCCGCGTATGGAACGTGTCGACTGGCGTTCTCTTCTTTCAGTCCCGTATTTCATCGGAAGTCAACTCTATCGCTGCCCTCCTTACGTTTGACAATAGATGTATCAAATTTGCCTCAGGCTCCTCTGATGGAGCGATCCATATCTGGTCTATTAATATGGAGTCAGAAGGAGAAGAATGGTGTCTTGGGGATGATGGATGGTTGACTGGAAGAAACAAGAAGTTACTTATGTGGATTCCTCCAGATCTCCGTCGCTCACTCGTATATGGGCCACGCACTCTGAATACACGCTTTTCAACCAGTTTAGACTCATCAGTCTATCGATGTGATCAATGGACTACTTGTTTTCTCTCAAATAATGCTCTTTCGTAGTCTTTCAAATTCATTGTTTATTATAATAACCGTGCTTATACATTCTATCGCATTGCTCGCATTACCGCAATTCTGTTAAATACTTTGTCTATCTACGCTTATCTTGTTCACCTACTATCATTTCCTTAGACTATAACTTATATTCATCGCTATTTTATCGAGCCTAAGGAAGTCATCATTACTTTCTTTATCTCCAAAGCTCTTTTCTCCATTTAGTTTGTCTTTAAAGCACATACGAGTTCTCAGGTGTTCCCAATCCAGGTTGCTCCTGGAGTTTGGAGTTTTGGTATGTAGAAACAGATAGATTCCCTGTTTAGTTATACGCGTATCAACTCCAAAATACTATCTTATGTCTCTTCTTTTCCCTCCTCGTATTATCGCCTTCTAAATATAAGTATTAAGCTTTTTATTGCTTTTTTCTACTCCAAATTATGACCTCCTTAAAATACAGTTTACTACTAGCTATACAAAATGTAACAAAGCGCCCGTCCATTGCTATTTGAGCGGTGATTTTCTACAAATTTATGTGAAACAAGAATTGTGTGTCTAAGTTCAAGCTCTCCTGATACACCCACAACCACTCAAAGGGCGAGAAAAGGAAAGTACAAAGCCGGATATGTGAGAGCGTAATTAGGGTAAGAACGAAAAAAAAATACGTCGCAACAAGAAATCAGAGCAGAAGTAAAGTTCTAAAATCAGGAAGTGGATTTGTATCTTTAACGGCAGCGTAACTGAGCTCGGAGACGTCATCGGGAGCCCTCCGGGGAGAGTTTGATTCTCCCTTTAATATCTACCACCCAAAAATCGAGTTACCTGAAGCTAGGGTACAATGGTAGATAGACTCAGCACTTCTCTGTAAGAACCGGTGCACTCTCGATGACCACCGAAAACTCAAGGAATCGAATAATTATAATTTCTACACCTGGTCGAACTCATAACCACAGCAAGTCACCAATGTGAACAGCCTTTAGTTGATCGAGCAATGCCAGTAAAATAGAACTGTAACTTCGGGATAAGGAAGAATTCCATCTTGTATATATGAAAGATAGTGAAAACAAGTCTTGCTCGAACGACAAGTATGGTTTTAGTAACAGGGTCACTACAATGATAATACGTAAGTAGGGTACGACTTCATAGACAGATTTGGGAGATACACGACGTGAATATACAGGTGGGTATACAAAAGGACGCCAGGAACCACAAGCAAAATGCAGTTTTTGGATATTTTCTCTCCTTAATTTGAGGAAGCATTCGCATCTATACTAGTGTCTGGTGTCCTTTCGTATACCCACCTGTGCTTCCTAATTTTGAAATCACATGCTGAGAATAACAGTTATTGAAACCTAAAAGCAACGCCTATTCGCAGATCTAAAGGCACTTGTTAATCACGCAAATAGGGGTCAGAACCTCATATACGCAGGACTCCTCATTCTTACCTAACTCATACCTCCGTGGAATACTGTACGTGCAAGTGGATGAACAATTGTTTACCAGCTACGCTTATAGATATACTGATACTATAATTCCTACTAGATCACCGTACTGTACCAAATAGTGAAAAATTTCTCTGTGTCCAGTCTTATTAACTCCTCTTGTCTCCACTCTTAACGTGATATACCTTAGAATTTTTAGTTTATAGTCTCTAAAAATTCAATAGCAGCTTATTTTAAGATTTCTATGCTTCACCATTGCTTCTCCAGGTGCTTGATATCCATTTTTTTGCATCCTCCTTTTACTGAGAGTTCCAAGACCAACGTTGATCAACACATTTATGCTGGCTGATTCGAACCTATTGATAATATACTTCTCGAAAGTCATGATGTTTTTTTCATAAATTATCAGCTTTTTAGGTTCTTATAACTTGTAGCAGTATTGTTTTTTTAACATGTTACACAAGATATAACGTTATTGAAAAAAGTATATCAAATTTCCGTAGATCAATGCTGCTCGAAAAATATCGACAAGTGGATTAGGCAATTCATAGTGAATCTTATGAGTTCATTCTCTGTCAACAAAGACATTTCCATTTCCAACAATCTATCTAATTCTTTCCGCTTCATCATAAATCTGCTTGAGTGTAACATCCCTTACAAGACAATGCACGAGAGATTTTCATAGGTGAATTAGATAAAAAGGAGACTCAGATCACATGCTGACTGGATGGTATTCTTAGTCTGTGAGGTTTTTCAGAATAGAAAACTAGCGATAGATGGCTTGGAAAACTCTAAGGCATGCTTGAGTATAGGTCTGATGTCAGCTTCTGAGAGACAGAATATCATTGAGGCTCAACGAAAGGCACTCGGAGAAAGTGAGCTTGATCTGGGACACCATCATTGTCCACCTATAAACTGATTTGCTACGGAGTTGAAACAGAAGCCAAAGTGTGGCGAGGAGCGCTTGATATCTCTGGAGGAAGCATGAACAGAGCTATAAGTGATGTAGAAAGATGGGTGGAAGCTATGAGTACGCCGATTACGCTCATCATTCTCGGCCATGCTAGTACCGGAAAGTCTATTGCTACAGCAGTCACCAAGTTGAGTCAAAGACGCCTGTTTGGCTCACACAGATAGGATAACATTTTTTTTTCATTCATCAATATAATCTTCACACTTTCTTATATCTCAAGGCCTATGGAAGGGTCAGTCCAAATCGAAAGTAACCCCCCAATGGTGCGAGAAGATCCACAAACAAAACGGCTTCGATGCTTCTAGCCATCAATGATCTACTACCACTATCCGTCAGTTTTGATGGATCTATAAAACTAGTACTGATAGTCAAGGGCCATGATACCAGAGGTGGATCTACAATTATTGTTCGACATTCTGCTGTAGGACCAGCTAAGTGTTTGGCCGGTCGTAGTGCATTTATAATGCACTTTCTAACTCGCCCGAGAAGTCCATTGCTACTACTCGGCCGCGCGCCTCGTTCATTTCTCTTACTATTTAGCTTCACTTTCCACTCTTACTCGAGGGTAGGGTTCGCTTATACGACCCCCTCGTTTCTGATAGCTTAAACCCTCCGTCAAGTGGCATATAGCCACCTGGACATCATGCTTTCCTTATTATTTACCCTTTATCTCGCGTTTTGCTATATAAGCCTCCAGACTTGAGGCCGTAGGGAAGCAATCAATCCCCAGTAAATTCCCGATCAATTCTCAGTCTATTCACCCCCCCCCCCGAGTAGCTCTCTACTAGTCTCCTGTACTCTTTATCTACTTTTTTGCTGCTTTATTAGGCTGCCCGAGCGCGCTTGTAACGCTCTGACCGTATCGCAAGTCGTCCGGGCGGACTGAAATACATAAACTTTTAACTCAAACTACAGCCTCGGTCGGGGCTCTGTTCTATACGTTTCTACTACTTTTACTGGTCTGTGAAGTCTCAGCTTGCCTCGAGGTCTCTATCAGTCTCTACGGTCCGACCGAGATCTCGGCCGGACGGCCGAGGTCGAGTATCTCGCTCTTTAGCCCCCAAATCTTAGCCTGAGCACCGTGTCTGGTGTAGGCAGACTCTAAACCCCACGTCCTCGCCACTAAATACGACACCAAGGTCAAAATCTGACCAAAAGTTTAGTTTTCAATGGCCACTCTCTCTTTGTTTACCAGTCATCATAGGAATCGGATTACCTGTTGCTGGAACTTTACGCAACTGTAAGAGCTACCCTAGTTATTGGATAACGATTGTAGTAGATATTCAAGGGCATGGTAAACGTTTGTGGTTTTAGATAATATCACCAGGCTATGCGAAAATATATGTAACACTGTTTTCAAAACTATCATCGAACATCTTCCAAAACAGGCTCAAGTTGAATACGCTCGACTGTAATTTGATCACAATCACCCCCAGACCCCGTGCTGTTCCTAAATTTACCATCAACCGGTGATTTCCATTGGACAGCCTTGAGGCAGAGTTGATATCAACGAGACCAGCCTTCTTTTTCTCCCTGGGCTCAACCCTCTACCCTTCGCACCTTGAAGTTATACCTAAGCACTCAAGCAGGCCAGAGTACTCCATGACATCGTATTACACACTTCGAGGTACGTTGCGTGTGCTCAAGATAATCTTTCTTTGGCTGATTTTCCCTCAACTAGTTTCACGATCGGACGTGCCTGTTCCCGGGAAATTAGAAGCACCAGATCTATATGTTAGAATCTTATACGGAAAAGAGAAACATAGAACGAGATCTGTCAACGAATTGCCACCTCAGTGGAACGAGACATTTCCTATGTACGCTACACAATTGTTCGCTTGATGCAGTCTAGCTGACAATACCGTTTTTTTTGATTGAAAAGCACATGCTCGAACAATGGGACCAGGTTCACAATCGAGCTCATGAAAGAGGCTATAGTACACACTAGTATTGGGGGTAAAGAATTCTATTTGGAGGAGATATTGAGGGAGAATGGAGAAGGTAAAACTTGTATATGTGTACCTATTTGTAGATTCAAACACTCATGGATGCTGAGATAGATGTTTGCGTTTCACTCGAATCAAAGTCTAAATCGCAACATTCCATCTTCCTTTGCCTCCAAAAATCCGATGAAACGAAGAATGCTGAACTATTTCTCTTAAATCTCGCTCAAGACCTGCTTGATATTCCTTCCTATAATCTTCCCAGTTTTGCAGACAATGTCAATGCAATTTTTATAATGGCAAAGCGCATAGCAGAAAGTGGTGCATGTCGATCATTGGTGGAATTAGGCTATACTATCACTGCTTTTGTTGAATTTGAGAACAGTATTGCAAACGTGAGTAACTTCGAGCTGTTTACTAGTGATGATTTAACGTTGGTTTGGTCGTACACAGGAAATTCCATATGTGAAATTGGCGTGGTGCTTAACGACGGCGTTCTTAAAAGTAAGGTCTTCAGTAGGACGTACTCAAAATAGAAAGCTTAATTCTTGCAGATATTCGCTTCCCAACCTATATTTGATGAACGGGTCAGAATCCTTGTAAAGAACCTGATGAACCTGTTCTTGATCACCAAAGAGACTTCTGTCTTCAACAGTCCTTCCAATTCCCTGCGTTTGACTATCGCCAATATCCTCGAGTTCATCAAGGAGTGCAGTATCCTCATCCACAACTACGCTCAAAAGAGTTTTCTTAGTGAGTTACAAAAAGGTTCATGTGCGTCCTACGCTATTCATTGACGTGTAATTTTATCAGTCCGTTCAGTGATGCAAAATAAGAAATCTGCAATAGGGGATCTTGAAGCATCATTGGTCAATCTGAAGAAAGAGCTTGAATCAGCTTTTATGCGACAGAACGTTATCGAAACGCGAATCGAATCCCGGGTTCGAACCAGCGAGATACTTAGAGAAAGTAAGTTCTACGTACCAGGTTTCATTCGATCATTATGTATATGGGTTCATCATACTCTTGTCTATAGAACTCGAAAAAAAGCTTCAACCAAAGCACGAGGGTAGGACTGATCGCCAGCCTTGTCTAGACGGAACACGTGTCGAGGTCTTGGAAGTAATAGAGAATTGGGTACAAGATACAAATGCACCCAATATTTTCTTCATTCTTGGCTGTGCTGGAACAGGAAAGAGTACGATCGCTACGACAATCGCAGAGAGGTTTCAAAGGAAGGGTCAACTCGGCTCTCATCAGTACTTTCTGAGGGACAAAAGCGATCCTGCATTCATCTTCCGTACTATTGCATACGATCTAGCCCACCGATGCCAAGCAACTGCCGAAGCCATCAATTCTCAACTTGATGCCAATGAAGTAACCTCTGCTACACCAGAGAGGGCTTTCGAAATCTTACTATTCGATCCACTCCATGCGACAACAGAGGAAAGGAAAGAGGACAACATTCTCATTGTCCTTGATGCCTTGGATGAGTGCGGAAGCAGAAGCCATATATCAAATTGATCAAGGAGAAACTACAGACGCTTCCTCTCAATTACCGGTTTCTTGTCACTAGTCGACCGGAGGGGGACATTGCCTCGTCCGGGGAGCTCGATAAACTGCAAATACGTCACATGAACCTAGATCATGAGTCATACAACACTAGGGGTGATGTCCTGAAGTACTTCCAAACCAAACTTGGGGACCTGAAGGAAAGGCATTTGTTAATGATAGAACCGAGCTGGCCGTGGGACGAAAGTATGCAAATTCTTGGCGAAGCCGCTAATGGGTTATTCATATGGGCCTCAACTGCTATGAGGTTCATCGAAAACAATCATTGGGATATGGGAGGCGAACTAAAGCATCTAGTTCAAACGAAATCATTATCTCTTGAGAAGTTGTACGAGGACGCTCTTAGCCGTACACTGAACTGGGACCAGGCTATGATAACCAACTTCTCAAGGGTATTTTCGTTGATCATGTTTGGCAAGGAACAACTTTTGGAGACGGAGATTAACGATTTCCTAGGGTTTAGTTATGGAAAAACATGGGGCATTCTCAACTCACTACGTTCATTAGTTGCAGTTGAGCCTAACAAACCAGTTCGTTTGTACCATACTTCACTATACGACTACTTGATCTCGAAAGGAGCGTGTGGAGAAGCTTGGTTCATCGACGAAGAAAGGGAGAAGGCTCACATTTCGCAGCGATGCTTCGAGCTGATGAAAGGACTTCGATTCAATATCTGTGATCTGGAGACGTCGTACAAGCTGAACAAGGACGTGCCTCGACT
Organism: Pyrrhoderma lamaoense; assembly: GCA_002794735.1. Classification (NCBI taxonomy): domain Eukaryota; kingdom Fungi; phylum Basidiomycota; class Agaricomycetes; order Hymenochaetales; family Hymenochaetaceae; genus Pyrrhoderma; species Pyrrhoderma lamaoense. Next base: position 199,392 of record NBAZ01000024.1, on the reverse strand, counting down.
TGAGGAACGCGTCAAAGGCAATATCTCTTCCTCACTACTATATGCCTGTCGTCATTGGGCTTCACATCTGCGGGAGGTCCCTTACTCGGAGGATCTGTGCAAACAACTCGGATCTTTCGCGCTCAATCGGTTACTGTATTGGGTCGAGGTCCTCAGCCTCACAGGCTCAATATACACTTCTCTTTTACAATCGCTGCAGAATGCTATTACATGGATAGGGGTGAGCAGTCATGGATTAAAGAATGATTCAAACTAATGTCTATATAGAACAAGCACGCACAACTATCTGCATTTCTACGTGATGCCCATGCTCAGCTACTCACCTTCATAGAACCCATTTCTCAAAGTATCCCCCATTTGTATATGTCATTCCTCCCGTTAATGAAGGACTCCATCGTCGCTGAGCACTACGCCAAGCGAGCCCAATCACTGACACGGGTCGAGTATGTTGGAAACAAGCCTCGGATGGCATGTACCAGGCAAATACATGTTGGCAGTCGGGTCAATTCTATTTCATACTCGCCTAATGGTGAACGAATCGCATCGGGATCAGAAGCGGGTGTGATTGAGGTATGGGATGCGGTGAGTGGCAAACGACTCCTCGGCCCACTTCAAGGACATTCAAGAAACGTGTCAAATGTTGCGTATTCTGAAAATGGGAGATATATTGCGTCGGGGTCTTGGGATAAGACAGTGCGGGTATGGAATGCGATTACTGGTGAGAGTGTTCTAGGTCCACTTCTCGGTCATTCAGATAAGGTCACTTCTGTCACGTTTTCTGGAGACGGGAAGTATATAGCATCGGGTTCTTATGACAAGACTATCAGACTGTGGAATGCTAAGAGTGGTGCACCAATCGGAGATCCGTTGGAAGGGCATTCAAGTTTTGTGATCAGTGTCGTGTTCGCACCCAGTGGACGCTATCTTGCGTCAGGATCATGGGATGGAACTACTATTGTCAGGGACATGCAAAGCAGAGAGATAACCTCCTGGCTATTCAGAGGACGTACAGATACAGCCCCTTCCTTATCATTTTCTCCAGATAGTCGCAAAATTACGTCAGGATCAGGAGATGGCATTATTTGTGTATGGGAGGTGTCGACTGGAAAGGCATTGCGAACATTCCCCGGAGACGGCATGGGCAGTGTATTCTCGGTTGCGCACTCCAATGACGGCAAGCATATTTTGTCGGGATCTGGTGATGGGATAGTAAGACTGTGGAACGCAGAAGACAGCGATGCTCCTCCAACAAGATTCGAAGGCCATATATACTCTGTTTTTTCCGTCTCGTTCGCACCTGATAATAAGCACTTAGCCTCAGCGTCTTGGGATGGGACTATCAGAGTCTGGAACGTTGAAAGGGGAGTGACTAGAGTAGAACCAGAGTACAAGGGACAAACACGTGCAATCAGTGCAATTGCGATTTCACCAAAAACAGGAAAGTTTCTTGTCTCCGGCTCGCACGATGCTACAGTCTGTGTTTGGAATACGGAGAGTGGAAATTTAATCAAAGGCCCTTTAAAACAGTTTGATTCGGTACTGTCTGTTGCATTTTCACCCGATGAAAATCACTTCGCCTCGGGATCAACGGACAGATCAATACGAATATGGAATATGATCGACAATGAATTTATCACATGCAACGGCCACACTCACTTCGTTAATTCAGTCGTTTTTTCTCCTGATGGAAAGCATCTTGCTTCAGGATCTCACGACGGTTCAATCCGAATATGGGACATCGAAAGTGGCTCGTTAGAAGCAGGTCCATTTATCGGGCATACAGACTGGGTACACTCAGTCTGTTATACTCCAGTAACTCCTGACGGAAAGAAGATTGTCTCCGGATCAGCCGATAATACTGTCCGTATCTGGAATGTTTCCAATAGCAATCTACTTTCCACTTTTGAAGGCCATTCTGGTTGGGTCAACTCTGTTGCTTACTCTCCCGATGGATTATATGTTGTCTCTGCATCTAATGACAATTCAATACGAGTCTGGAATGCTGAAACCGGCCAAACAGCGTATAAACGAATAACAGATCATACGAACAGAGTTAACTCTGTGTGCTTTTCTCCCGATGGAAAGTGGATAATCTCCGGTTCTGCTGATAAAACTATCTGCGTATGGAACGTGCCGACTGGCGTTCTCTTCTTTCAGTCCCGTGTTTCATCAGGAGTCAACTCTGTTGCTGCCTTCCCGACGTTTGACAATAAACATATTAAATTTGCCTCTGGATCGAAGGATGGGACAATACACGTCTGGACTGTAAATGTCGAGTCCGAAGGAGAGAAATGGTGTCTGGAAGATGATGGATGGCTCACTGGAAACAACGGTAATTTACTTATGTGGATTCCCCCAGATCTCCGTCCCTCCCTTGTATATGGGCCACTGTAGGACCAGCTAAGTGTTTGGCCGGTCGTAGTGCATTTATAATGCACTTTCTAACTCGCCCGAGAAGTCCATTGCTACTACTCGGCCGCGCGCCTCGTTCACTTCTCTTACTATCTAGCTTCACTTTCTACTCTTACTCGAGGGTAGGGTTCGTTTATACGACCCCCTCGTTTCTGATAGCTTAAACCCTTCGTCCAGTGGCATATAGCCGCCTGGACGCCATGCTTTTCTTATTATCTAACCTTTATCTCGCGTTTTGATATATAAGCCTCCAGACTTGAGGCCGTAGTTAATCAATCAATCCCCAGTTAATTCCTAGCTACTCCTCTCGGTCGCTATCTTTCTACACCCCCCCCCCGAGTAGCTCTCTAATAGTCTCCTGTACTCTTTATCTACTTCTCTGCGGCTTTATTAGGCTGCCCGGGCGCGCTTGTAACGCTCTGACCGTACTGCAAGTCGTCCGGGCGGACTGAAATACATACACTTTTACCTCAAACTACAGCCTCGGTCGGGGCTCTGTTCTATACGTTTCTACTGCTTTTACTAGTCTGTGAAGTCTCAGCTCGCCTCGAGGTCTCTATCAGTCTCTACGGTCCGACCGAGATCTCGGCCGGACGGCCGAGGTCGAGTATCTCGCTATTTAGCCCCCAAATCTTAGCCTGAGCATCGTGTCTGGTGTAGGCAGACTCTAAACCCCACGTCCTCGCCACTAAATACAACACCAAGGTCAAAATCTGACCAAAAGTTTAGTTTTCATCTGGAGCCCACCGCGAGGGGGTTCTTTCGGTCTCAACACGCGTTTTTAGGCTAAGCTACCTGCTCCAAAGCCTTCAGGGTCACTCAGGGCCGACTCTACTGCCCCTGGGCCGAGATCCGAAGCACCTAAGGCTAGGATAAGCCTTGGGCCGAAGCCAGGCAAGCAACAGACTCCCCCTGCAGACCCCCAACAATTAACCACCACCTCAGAACTCCTAAAATCTCTTCAGTACCTCGGCCAGAACCTTCGGGTCGCCTCCTGGAGGTTACTGGCACCTCCTAGAGCCTTCTGAGCACTGCAGGACGTCCTCTTGCCTCAGAACTCGGGTGGTAAGCCTTCAGGCAGCCCCTACTCCCTCCAGACTCTTTCTACAAGAGTTCTTTCGCTTTTGACCCCTCCTATACCTTCCACAACATCTCCTAACGCCTCCTGCTCGTCCTAAACCTTTGGCCCACCTACAATGGCTTCCCCCTTCGTCTCAATCCCTTCTGCTTTTGACCCAACTGCTCCAAGGTTTGATGGGTCAAAACCTACCTCTCTACTTCGCTTTTTGGATGAGGTTTACAGTCTGGCAGCTCTGGCATACCCCAAAGACCTTAGCCAACTCAAAAAGCTGCTTGGAAGGTATGTGGATTATGATGTCAAGGAGCTATGGGAATGCCTCCCCCAGTGGCAGGACCCCTCTTCTACACCACAGGAGCTTCGCATGGCCATCCTGGGCCTTTACCCTGAGCTAGATAAGAGCTCCAGACACACCTTTGGCGCGCTGGAAGCCCTCCTCAAGGCCTCAGCTTCTTCTGACTTCAGGTCCCCCATGAAGCTTGCTGGGTACAATAGGGACTTCCTACAGCTAAGTACCTCTCTTCTGGCTCAGAATCTAATCTCCCCTATGCAGACTGGCTCGCTCTACATGCAGGGCTTGCCCCAGTCTCTTAGGAAAGAGGTCGAGTACCAGCTGCACCTCCAGGACCCTTATCATGACCCAGAAGCCCCATACGGCATGTCTGAGGTCCAGAAAGCGGCAGGCTATGTCCTGGACATGCAGTCTACCCAAACGCTCAAGAATCAGGGCCATCCGAGCCGGCCGAAGCGTCCTTTACCTTCAGTCTCTCCTCTTACTCCTCATGCCTCTCCTCAGCCTACTCCTCCCACTTCTACAACTCATAGCGCGATGACCATGCATCGGACGGACTCCAAACCTTTTCCAGTAGCCTCCCCTGATTCCACAGATTCATCTGAAAGTGGTTTGAGCGATTCAGACGAAGATTTGGACGAGGAATTGCGAGTAGAAGAGGAGGCTCTCTATCAGGCCAGGAAAAGGCTGCAAGTACTGCTTGCCAACAGAGCAGCTCGCCAGGAAGCCCACCTGGAACCCCCCAAACCTATTCCCCCTCCTCTTCAGACCTTATTCGCCCATCTGCTGCAGTCTCAGCCACCTCCAGGTAGTTCTGGGGAAGCTATCTCAAAGAAGGTCTCATGGGCCACCCCAGCTCATACCTCTCTTTCCTCAGCTCTTCCCCCTGCCTTAGATCGCTTCGGCCGGGCTCGGTACCCCTGCTACTATGCAGACAGTCATTCTACTGACTTGTCTCAGGGCCCAGGCAACTTTTCTCTCAAGAAAACCCTCAGAAAATGCGTCCAAGAAGACCTCATGTCTCTCACCACCTCCAAGGCCTCATACCCCTCTCCTGGCTCACCTAGCCCCCCAACCACCTTCTGTGCCCTTCCAGCCGGCACTAGTGCTTCCACAAGCCCCTACACGAGCACCTCTAGCCAACAGATGCTAGAAGAGAACTCTGAGGCGCTCATAAGCACCCTTGACATGCCACATGCCCATCAGATGGCATCATGTCCTCCCTCCACCTCTACACCTCTTTCAAAGGCCTTGGACGGCTCGGTCGAAGCTGGGACACCCTTGGACAAGTCTGAACTACTCTTGGACGAAGTACAAAGGCCCCCGGATCAGCCAATCTCACAGAATTGGCCTCCTTCTCCTGGTACCTCTCCCAAACCTACCCCCTCATCTCTCCATCTCTTTACACCTCTGGTCGACCCCAGGCTGCCTCCTGAGCAGTCTGTTAACTTCATTGGACCCCTGGCCCACTACTCTAGCCGCCTGGGTGCTCCAAATCACCGAACTCCGCCACTAGGTCCTCTACAGTGGCTGCCAAATCATACTAGGCCCCCAGACTGACCTATTGGACTTTCCCCCTTTTCCCCCTTCGCAAAAATACCCCTTTTTACTTATTTAACTTCATATTTCATTAGTTCTTACTTCTATCTTGACTTATGCACCCTTATCCTGGCCGCTTTTAAGGACTTTTGGCTCCTTTCGGCCCATCTCTTCTTATGCTCTATGCCATATGCCCCCCCATCTTATATGCCTTATTCTCTTATTTCTTAATATCCCCTTCGCATTCCCACTTTCCTATGACACCCCCTGATTATAGGACAAGTGGGGACACTTGTGCTAAAGTTCCCGGGGGATGTAGGACCAGCTAAGTGTTTGGCCGGTCGTAGTGCATTTATAATGCACTTTCTAACTCGCCCGAGAAGTCCATTGCTACTACTCGGCCGCGCGCCTCGTTCACTTCTCTTACTATCTAGCTTCACTTTCTACTCTTACTCGAGGGTAGGGTTCGTTTATACGACCCCCTCGTTTCTGATAGCTTAAACCCTTCGTCCAGTGGCATATAGCCACCTGGACGCCATGCTTTTCTTATTATCTAACCTTTATCTCGCGTTTTGATATATAAGCCTCCAGACTTGAGGCCGTAGTTAATCAATCAATCCCCAGTTAATTCCTAGCTACTCCTCTCGGTCGCTATCTTTCTACACCCCCCCCCCGAGTAGCTCTCTAATAGTCTCCTGTACTCTTTATCTACTTCTCTGCGGCTTTATTAGGCTGCCCGGGCGCGCTTGTAACGCTCTGACCGTACTGCAAGTCGTCCGGGCGGACTGAAATACATACACTTTTACCTCAAACTACAGCCTCGGTCGGGGCTCTGTTCTATACGTTTCTACTGCTTTTACTAGTCTGTGAAGTCTCAGCTCGCCTCGAGGTCTCTATCAGTCTCTACGGTCCGACCGAGATCTCGGCCGGACGGCCGAGGTCGAGTATCTCGCTATTTAGCCCCCAAATCTTAGCCTGAGCATCGTGTCTGGTGTAGGCAGACTCTAAACCCCACGTCCTCGCCACTAAATACAACACCAAGGTCAAAATCTGACCAAAAGTTTAGTTTTCACCACGCACTCTGAATACACGCTTCTCAACCAGTTTGGATACTTCAGTCTATCGAGGTGATCAGTGGACTGCTTGTTTCCCCTCTCATACTGCTCTTTCTTAGTGTTTCAATTCATTACTTGTAATAATTGCCGTGCTTGGATGTCTTTATCCGCCCCATCGCAATTTTATTAAGTACTTTGACTATCTACACTTATCTTGTTGCTTACTATTATAGACATAGATTGTGACTCATATCCAAACATTCACTGACGCCAAGTAAATCAACTGTATCTTCTTTACGTCTTTAAAGCTCTTTTCTCTATTTAGTTTATCTACAAAAGTACATACGAGTTCTCAGGTATTCCCAGTTCAGGTTGCTTCTGGAGTTTGGAGTTTTGATAAGAAGATACATATAGACTCGCTATTCAGTTATACGCGTAGTTGCTTCTAAAATCCTATTTTATGTATCATTCTTTCTGTTTTGAATTATTGTCCTCTAAATATTAGTATTATACCTTTAAAATGCTTTTTTGCACTTCAGAATATCACCTCATCAGAGTATGGTACTACTTGCTATACACAATGTAATTACAGCGTCTGCTCATTTTGATTTGAGTAACGAGTTTCTTATAGATTCATGTTGACCAAACTGTTTGACTAAATTCAAGCTCCCCTGATACACTCATAACCATTGAAGAGATGGTATACAAAAAAGAGAAAAATCGGATACATGAGAGCAGAATCAGGGTAAGAATAGGGAGATATATCGCAACAAGAAAGCAAGGCAGACTTAATATTCCGGAACCAGAACGTGGATATAGATTATGAATGGCAACGTAACTGAACCCGGAGACATCATCGGGAACCTCCCTGGAAGAGTTTTATTCTCTCCCCTGATTGTCTACCACCCAAAAACTGAGCTACCTGAAGCTAGAGCTCAATGACTAGTAGAGCTCAGCAAGTCTATTAGACTCAGTGCGCTCTCACCGGTCCCTGATGATACGAGGGAATTATTATTTTTCACACTTGGTCGTACTTATAACTGCAGCAGGTCTCAGAGGTGAAAAGCCTCTAATTGATAGAGCCTAATAAGAAGCAGAGCGATAGATTCAGAGTACAGGAGACTATCAGAGGACTACCCGGGGAGGGGGGTGAATATAACAGAAGTGAATTCCATTCTCTACGGCCTCAAGTCTGGAGGCTTTTATCAAAACGCGAGATAAATGGTAGAGAATAAGAAACAGCGTGGCTTTCAGGTGGCTACATCGCTTTACACGCGTGCGTCCCGAGCATCTTTCGACTGGCCTAGTCTCGGCGTATTTGATTCTGATTGATCCAAATCACTCCGCTTCCAGATTTTTCGATTTTTACCATCATCCGGTGATGTCCATCAAGTATGCCTTGAGGCAAACTGATCAATGTAGGTTTAAACCTTCCTCCTTTTCAAAGCTTGTCCCTCTACCCTTCCCTCTAAATCGAGCCAGAGTATTAACTATTTCAGTGTTTTATATCCATCGCATCTCGCGTTAAGCTCATTGATTGGTCTCCTTTCTTTTAATGATACTATTGGACTTAGCTACTTGAGCCGGTAAATCAAAAGAACCGTATCTATACATGGAAGTTCCGGTCGACGATAGGAGCAGGAGCTGTAGAACAAGCTCTGTTAATAGACGCGGGTTCTCACCAGTTAGATTTCCCGATTGAGAACCGAATTACTTCAAAAGTTTGTTGCTACCTCTGTGACTTCTCACGCATGCTCAGATAGATGCGACTTCATAAGTTTGAACTTGACAAGCTTGTCAGGAATACGAAAAGTTCGTATCTCAGTATCATGTATAGCTTCTGGTATGAAAGCAAAACCTCTCAAAATTAATAAATTGTTGGGCAGCCGCGTTCCCGTACTTGGGTGATTACAACCTTTTGCACCATCACTACGCCCACGATCGGAGCATACTGCTTCTATATCCAGAGTCTACTAGTGGCCCCCATCATCCTGTCAATCGGCCTTGAGGCTTGGAGCCATGATAACAATGGACTTCCCCACTCACTCTGTGCTTAATCCTCTGCCCCTTCACACCTCACAGCTGTGTCCTCTCACTCAGAGTAAGATTGAATGCGAGTCATGTCGAAATTTTACACCCTTCGAAGTTCGTTCCGTGTACTTCAGTTAGTCCTTAGTTGACTGACTATCTCCTTTAGTATCGCGATCAGACATAACTATCCCTGGGAAATCAAAAGTACCAGAGCTATACGTTAAGGTCTCATACGGAGATGAGAGCTGTAAAACCAGCTCTGTCAGTAGATTACCGCCTGAGTGGAATGAGACTTTTCCCATGTACGCTACCCAATCATCTATTCATCTCAATTTTTGAAGCTAAAGAAGACTTACTGTGAACAAGTGCATGTACATGCTCGGACACCGAGAATAGGTTTACAGTCAAGCTGATGAAGAAGGGTTTGATGGATACTAGTATTGGAAGTCAAGAATGCTCACTGGAAGAAATACTTTGGGAGAACGGTGAAGGTAATAGCAATATTACGTTTTCCTCGCGCAGACATTAGCTGAGGCAAAGTAGATGTCCGTATCCCCATACAATCAAAGTCAGGATCATGTGCAATATTTCTATGTCTTCGAACATCGGACAAGATGAAGAACGCAGAGTTGGCTCTCATAAATCTTGCTCACACCCTCCTGGACATCCATCCATCTAGCCATGGCAACTTTGCAGAGGACGTCAATACGATATTCAATACGGCTAAGCGCGTAGCAGAGAGCAAGGCATGTCAATCATTGGTAGAAGTGGGGTATACTATCACTGCTTTCGTCGAATTCGGAAACAGTATTGCAGACGTGAGCATTTCCAGACTAAATACCATTCTTGCTTCAAACTTATCGGACGGATTTTAGGCAAGCCCCTATTTAAAGTTAACGTGGTGCATAACAACTGCATTCTTGAACGTGAGTCTCAAACGAAAACGCTATTGAAAACGATATACTTAATCTTCATAGATTATTGCTACCCAAATCAATACCGATAAACGGACTAGGGAACTCATAAAGAATCTTATGAGCTTATTCTCAGTCATTAAAGACACTTCCATTTTCAACAACCCATCTGATTCTTTACGATTAATCATCACCAATCTCCTCGAGTTTATCTCACAGTGCAGCAACCTTCTCCAAGAATATGCACGAAATGGGTTTATAGGTAAGTTGATTGTTAGTACTTGCTACCTCATGCGTTGATTGGATGTTGCTATCAGTCCGAGCGATCCTTCAGAATAAAAAAGCTGCAATAGAGGATCTTGAAACTAGACTAGCAAACTTGAAGGCAGACCTGATATCGGCATTTGAGAGGCAGGGTACTATTGAGGTGGAGATAAGGGCACTCAGAGAAGGTTAGCTTAGATCTAGGACATCATCACCATCCGCTTAGATTTACTTGTTACAGAGTTAGAAAGGAAACTTCAGCCAAAGCATGAGGGCGGGCGTGAGCGTCGAAGATGTTTGGAAGGAACACGGACAGAACTGTTAAAAGAGATAGAGGAATGGGCGCAAGATACAAGTGCACCAAATGTATTCTTCATTCTCGGTCACGCCGGTGCAGGAAAAAGCACGATTGCAACAACAGTCGCAGAAACGTATCAAAGAAAGAGGCAGCTTGGTTCGCATCAGTACTTTTTGAGGGGGAAGAGTGATCCCTCTTTCATTTTTCGTACCATCGCATATGGATTAGCAAAACGGAACAAGTCATTCGCTGAAGCTATCAGAACACAGCTTGATGACAACGATCTTGATTCCGTTACGCCGGAAAGAGCCTTCGAAATCCTGCTATATGAACCACTCCATACCGTAGTGAAGGATGGTGAACGAAAGAACGTCCTTGTTGTTCTTGATGCGCTGGACGAATGCGGGGATAGAGAATCCCGAAGGCCTTATATGAGACTGATCAAGGAGAAGCTACAGACATTACCCACCAACTACCGTTTCCTCATTACTACCAGGCCAGAAGAAGACATTGCTACGCCTGAAGCCCTGGATAAATTGTGCTTACGCAACAGATGGCTAAATCAAGAATCACAAGGGGCGAAGGATGACGTTCTAAGATATATTGAATTTGAGCTGGGGAAGTTGAGGGACGAGGGGAGGATTAGGGAAGAATCCGAGTGGTCATGGGAAGAGAATATGAAAATTCTAGGCAATGCTGCAGGCGGCCTTTTCATATGGGCTTCAACGGCCGTGAGGCTCATCGAAAACAATCATGGTGACATGGGAGGCGAGCTTAAGCATCTAGTTGAAACTAGATCATTATCTCTTGAGAAGCTATACGAGGACACTCTCAACCGTTCACTAAACTGGAACCTTGCTATGATAACCAACTTCTTATCGGTGTTTTCGTTGATTATGCTCGGCAAGGAGCAACTATCAGACACGGAGATCAACAACTTATTAGGACTTGACTATGGGAAGACACGAAGCATTCTCAACTCATTACGTTCATTAGTCGCATTCGAGCCTAGCCAACCTGTCCGTTTGTACCATACTTCACTATACGACTACTTGATTTCGGAAGGAGCGCGTGGAAAAGCATGGTTCATTGACGAGAAAAAGGAGAAGGCACGTATTTCGCTGCGATGCTTCAATGTGATGGAAGAGCTTCGATTCAACATCTGTGATTTGGAAACATCGTATAAGCTGAATAAGGACGTGCTTCGACTTGAGGAACGTGTCAAAGGCAAAATCTCTGCGTCGTTACTATATGCTTGTCGCCATTGGGCTTCTCATCTGCGCGAGGTCCCTTATTCAGAAGAACTATGCAAACAGCTCGAGTCTTTCGCATTCAATCGATTGCTGTTCTGGGTCGAGGTCCTCAGCCTGACAGGCTCGTTATACGCTTTCCTTTTGCAATCGCTCGAGGATGCTATTACCTGGATAAGAGTGAGTGATTTTAGTTCTAAATGTGATAAAAACTAACATACATGCAGGACAAACACGCGCAACTATCTGCATTTCTCCGAGACGCTCACGATCAACTCATCACCTTCATCGAGCCTATCTCCCAAAGTAGCCCCCATTTGTATATGTCTTTCCTTCCTCTAATGAAGGAGGACTCCATCGTCGCTGAGCACTACGCCAAGCGAGCACAATCACTGACACGGGTCGAGTATGTTGGAAACAAGCCCCGAATGGCATGTACCAGACAGATGAATGTTGGTAGTCGGGTCAATTCTATTTCATACTCGCCTAATGGTGAACAAATCGCATCTGGATCAGAAGCGGGTGTGATTGAGGTATGGGATATAGTGAGTGGCAGACGACTCCTAGGTCCACTTCAAGGGCATTCAGACAGAGTGACGAGTGTTGCGTACTCTGCAGATGGGAAATATATTGTGTCGGGGTCTTGGGATAAGACAGTGGGGGTATGGAATGCACTCACTGGTGAGAGTGTTCTAGGTCCACTTCTCGGTCATTCAGATAAGGTCACTTCTGTCGCGTTTTCTGGAGACGGGAAGCTCATAGCATCAGGTTCCTATGATGATACAATCCGACTATGGGACGCTGAGAGTAATGGTGCACCAGTCGGAAGGCCGCTGAGAGAGCATTCAAGAGATGTGGAATGTGTTGTGTTCTCACCCAATAGATACTATCTTGCTTCAGGATCGGGAGATGGTACTATCATTGTCTGGGATGTACAAAGCACAAATATGGTCTCCGACCCATTCAAAGGCCACTCGGGCACAGTCTTTTCTCTCTCATTTTCTCCAGACAGTGAGCGAATTGCATCAGGGTCAAGGAATAGCACAATTCGTGTATGGGAGGTATCATCTGGCAATATATTACATACATTCTCTGGGGATGGAATGGGTTGGGTATGGTCGATTGCATATTCTAGTGACGGAAAACATATTTTATCGGGGTCTGATGATATTATATTAAGAATGTGGGATGCGGAAGACAGCGATGCTACTCCGAAAAGATTTAAAGGTCATACAGAATGGATACATTCCGTATCGTTCGCACCTGACAGTAAGCACTTTGCCTCTGGGTCGAGGGATGGGACGATCCGAGTCTGGGACGTTGAAAGAGGAATGTCTGATTCAGAATCAGAGGTCAAGGGACAAACAGATGTAATCGGGGCGACTGCGATTTCACCAAAAACAGGAAAGTATCTTGTCTCCGGCTCCGCAGGTGGCACGGTCTGTGTATGGAATACAGAAAGCGGAGATTTAATCAAAGGTCCTCTAAAAGGACATTCTAATTTTGTCACGTCAGTCGCATTTTCATCCAATGAAAAGCACTTCGCCTCGGGATCATATGACGGATTAATACGAATATGGAATATGTCCGACAATATATCTATCACACGCAAAGGTCACCCTAGTGTTATTCGCTCAGTCGCTTTTTCTCCTGATGGTAAGCATCTTGCTTCAGGCTCTGAAGACAATTCAATCCGAGTGCGGAATGTCAAAAGTGGCTTGCTGGTAGCACTCCCATTATGTGGGCACACAGACTATGTCAACTCTGTCAATTACTCTCCTGACGGAAAGAAGATCGTCTCTGGATCAGCCGATAAAACTGTCCGTATCTGGAATGTTGCAAATGATAGACTACTTCTTACTTTTGAAGGTCATTCCGCTCCAATCCACTCCGTTGCTTACTCCCCCGATGGATCATATGTAGTCTCTGGATCTGGCGACAATACAATACGAATCTGGAACACGGAAACTGGCCAAGATGCGTGTATTCCATTAACAAGCCTTGCAGATGATGGTATCTCAGTGTGCTTTTCTCCTGATGGTAGGTGGATAATCTCCGGCACATCCCAATCTGTCTGCTTATGGAACGCGTCGACCGGTGATCTCTTCTTTCAATCCCGTGTTTCATCTCCTGTCAACTCTGTCGCATCCTTCCCTTCGTCTGACAATAAACATATCAAATTTGCCTCTGGATCGATGGATGGGAAAATACATTTCTGGACTGTAAATGTTGAATCAGAAGAAAATAAATGGTGTTTGGAAGACGATGGTTGGTTGACTGGAAACAACGGTAATTTACTTATGTGGATTCCCCCAGATCTCCGTCAATCGCTCGTATATGGTCCTCGCACTCTGAATACACGCTTCTCAACTAGTTTGGACACCTCAATTTATCGAGGTGATCAATGGACTACTTGTTTTCTAACAAATACTGCTCCTGCCTAGTGTTACAATTTCATTATTTATAATAATAACCATGCTTATCTATTCTATCGCATTGCTCGCACTACCGCAATTTTGCTAAATTATTTGTCTATGAACGCTTATTTTGCTCACTTACTATCATTCACATAGACTGTAACTTATATCCACCACTATCTTATCGAGTCTAAGGAAGTCATCCTCATTTTCTTTATCTCTAAAGCAAGTTTCTCTTTATTTAGTTTTCCTGAGAAAGAACATACGAAATCTCAGGTATTCCAAGTCCAGGTTGCTTTTTAGAGTTTTGGTAAGAAGATACAGATAGATTTTTTGTTAAGTTATACGCGTAGTCAACTCCAAAATACTATCCTATGTCTCTTCCTTTCTGACTCGTATTATCGTCTTCTAAATATAAATATTACGCTTATTATTGCATTTTTCTACTTCGGAATATCACTTCCTTAAGTACAGTTTACTATTAGCTATACATACTAATAACTGCAGCAGATCTCTAAAGTGAACAGCCTTTACTGGATAGAGAGCAATGTAGGCGAAATAGACCTGTAACTTCGATATAAGGTCGCGTTCCATCCTGTATGTATGAAAGATAGTGAAAACAGGTCTTGCTCGAACAACAGGTATGGTTTGAGGATCAGGGTCACCACAATGATAATATGTAGGCAGGGTAAACTCCATAGACAAAATTGGAAGATGCACAATGTGAATGTACTGACTAACTTCGAAATCGCATGCTAGGGCATACGCATTTATTAAAACCTGAAGGGCAACAAATCAGATCGCGGGTCAACTAGCTACTTTCATCAATCATCACAATACTCCAATAGTGATTCTGTCACTCTTTCCGTCTTTTTAGTGTCTCAATCAATATCTTTCCATGCTTTATACCTTTATTATCAACCTCACTCACACACTAAAGATACAATAGCAGCTTATTGTACAAAGGTTAATCTTCAATTAATGTTAGACATTCCTCTCTATCTCTCATGCTTCAGAAACACGTTTAAGAACATCTTATATAGTAAAAAGAAAGAGCTATAATACTTGTTATTATCATGTATGTGGACATACCAGATATCATCACTCGGGATACCTGTTAGTGAGTTTTACCCAACTGTAAGAACTACTCTAATTACTGGATGAGAATTGTGGTAGGATACTTGAAAGACAAATCAAACAATATCATAGTTGGTGATGTTTCCTTGTTTTTAGATATTATAAATAGGCTATTGCGGAAATATATGTAACACTGTTTTCAAAACTACCATCAAAGATATTCCAAGACAGGCTCAAGCTAAATACGCTGGTCTGTAACTTGATCACAATCACTCCTAGACCCCGTGCCGTTTCTAAATTTACCATTAACCGGTGATTTCCATTGGACAGCCTTGAGGCAGAGCTGATATTGCTGGCCCCTGACTTCTTTTTCCAACTAAGCTCAGCCCTCTACCCTTCGCACTCTGAAGTTATACCTAAGCATTCAAGCAGGCCAGAGTACCATGAAATCGTATTACATACTTCGAGGTAAGTCACGAGTGCTCAAGATAATTTTTCTTTGGCTGATTTCCCCTCAACTAGTATCACGATCGGACGTATCTGTTCCCGGGAAATCAAAAGCACCAGACCTATACGTAAAAATCTCATTCGGGGATGAGAGTTGTAGAACAAGATCTGTCAATGAACTACCACCTCAGTGGAATGAGATATTCCCTATGTACGCCACCCACAATATCCGTCTGATTTATTTATAGAAATTGATAATAGCTCTTTAAATAAGCACCTGCTCAAGCAAGTCTACTAGATTTAACATCAAACTGATGAAGGAGGGCTTCAAAGATAGTAGTATCGGAAATAGGGAGTGCTCTTTAGATGAGTTGCTTAGTGAAAATGGAGAAGGTAAACTTTAACACTATTGCTTCTATAAAAGGCACTTAAAATATAAAAGATGTTTGCGTTCTGGTGAAAACTAAACTTTTGGTCAGATTTTGACCTTGGTGTCGTATTTAGTGGCGAGGACGTGGGGTTTTGAGTCTGCCTACACCAGACACGATGCTCAGGCTAAGATTTGGGGGCTAAATAGCGAGATACTCGACCTCGGCCGTCCGGCCGAGATCTCGGTCGGACTGTAGAGACTGATAGAGACCTTGAAGCGAGCTGAGACTTCACAGACCAGTAAAAGTAGTAGAAACGTATAGAACAGAGCCCCGACCGAGGCTGTAGTTTGAGGTAAAAGTGTATGTATTTCAGTCCGCCCGGGCGACTTTGCAGTACGGTCAGAGCGTTACAAGCGCGCCCGGGCAGCCTAATAAAGCAACTGAGTAGTAGATAAAGAGTACAGGAGACTAGTAGAGAGATACTCGGGGGGGGGGGGGGTGAATAGACAGGGGATTAACTGGGAACTAACTGATTAACTACGGCCTCAAGTCTGGAGGCTTATATAGCCAAACGCGAGATAAAGGTTAGATAATAAGGAAGGCATGGCGTCCAGGTGACTATATGCGACTGGACGAAGGGTTTAAGCTATCAGAAACGAGGGGGTCGTATAAACGAACCCTACCCTCGAGTAAGAGTAGAAAGGGAAGCTTAATAGTAAGAGAAATGAATGAGGCGCGCGGCCGAGTAGTAGCAATGGACTTCTCGGGCGAGTTAGAAAGTGCATTATAAATGCACTACGACCAGCCAAACACTTAGTTGGTCCTACACTGGTCCAACCAAAGTCCGGACCACAAATTTCAATCTTCTTGACTCTACAACCATCCGATGAAATGAAGAATGCCGAGATAACTCTCATCAATCTTGCTCGTTTATTACTTGGCGTCCATCCCTCACATGGGTATAACTTCGTGGAAAATGTCAACACGATTTTCGAGACAGCTAAGATCATATCAAAAAGTGGTACATGTCGATCTCTAGAGAGTATTGGTTACAGAATCACTGCTTTTGTTGAGTTCGGTGACAGCATAGTAGACGTGAGTACTTTCTTATTGCGTATTGAACAATACTTAACGTTGGCTTGAATACACACAGGCAAGCCCACACCTTAGATTAGCATGGTGCATAACGACAGCATTCTTGAAAGTAAGTCTGTTTAAAACACATACTCAATCGATAAATTTAGCTCTTGTAGATCATTGCTGCCCAACCCCGAACTGATAAACGAGTCAAGGACCTTGTAAAGAACCTAGTGAACTTGTTTTTGATCACCAAAGATATTTCTATTTTCGACGATCCATCCGATTCCTTGCGCTTAGCCATCACTGATATCCTCGAGTATATCACAAGGTGCAATGATCATATACAGGACTATGCAAGGAAAAGTTTTATAGGTGAGTTAAAAGAGTATGTGTATCTTTTAATTACTTACAAGGTTGGTGTGTTGTGTGTGTCAGTTCGTGCCGTGATGCAGAACAAAAAGACTGCGATAGAGGACCTCGAGGCTAGACTGAAAAACCTTAAGAAGGAAGTCAAGGCAGTCTTCATTCGGCAGGGGATCATTGAAACTCGAACTGAGGCACGGGGAAAAATCGGTGAAGAACTATTAGAAAGTGGGACTTGACCCTGGTACCTACTATTATGGGTATAAACTGATAGTTATTTGTTATAGAGTTGAAAAGAGAACTTCAGCCAAAGAATGAGAGTGGACGTGAGCGTCGAAGGTGTCTGAAAGGGACACGGGCAGAACTGTTGGAAGAGATAGAGATATGGGTGCGAGATACAAGTGCACCAAATGTATTCTTCATTCTCGGCCACGCCGGTGCAGGAAAAAGTACAATTGCCTCGACAATCGCAGAAACGTATCAAAGAAAAAAAACAGCTTGGTTCGCATCAGTACTTTTTGAGGGGAAGTGTGATCCCTCTTTCATCTTTCGTACCATCGCATATGGATTAGCAAAACGGAACAAGTCATTCGCTGAAGCTATCAGAACACAGCTTGAAAATAATGATCTTGATTCTGTTACACCAGATAGAGCCTTCGAGATCCTACTGTTTGAACCACTCCATACCATAGTGAAGGACGGTGTACGAGAGAACGTCCTTGTTGTTCTTGATGCGTTAGATGAATGCGGAGACAGGGCAGCCCGAAGGCCTTACATCAGACTGATCAAGGAGAAGCTACAGACATTACCTACCAACTACCGTTTCCTCATTACTACCAGGCCGGAAGAAGACATTGCTACGCCTGAAGCGCTAGATAAACCGGGTTTACGCAGTAAATGGATAAATCACGAGTCACAAGAAGCAAAGGACGACGTTCTGAAGTACATAAATTATGAGCTGGGGAAGTTGAGGGACGATGGCAGGATTAGGGTAGAGCCTGAGTGGCCATGGGAAGATAATATGAAAATATTAGGTGATGCTGCAGGTGGTCTTTTTATATGGGCTGCAACGGCTGTGCGACTCATTGAAAGTAGGAAGGGAAATAAGGCAGCTGAGCTAAAGCGGTTGATACATATAAAATCTCTATCACTCGACAGTTTGTACGCAACTGTCCTTGAAGTCTCTCTTGACTGGGATGAAGAGATGAAAACCGCATTCCTGAAGGTCTTTTCACTGATCTTGTTCGGCAAAGAGCAGCTACCGATCATGACTTTCGATGAGATGCTAGGATGTGATTATGGAGTTACGCAGAGCATTCTCGACTCATTACGCTCGATAGTAGCATTTGATTTTGGCCAGCCTGTGCGTTTGTATCATACCTCGCTATACGATTACCTTACTTCGGACGGAGCGCAGGAAAAGCCTTGGTTTATTGAAGAGAGTAAAGGGAAGTTCTATATTACGAAGCGATGTTTCGAGGTGATGGAAGAGCTTCATTTTAATATGTGTAATCTAGAGACGTCCTACCGGCTCAACAAGGACGTACCTGGGCTGGAGCAGCAAGTAAAAAACAACATCTCTGCCTCGTTACTATATGCCTGTCGCCATTGGGCTTCCCATCTACGGGAAATTCCTTATTCGGAGAATCTATGCAAACAGCTTGAGTCCTTTGCGTTCAACCGGTTACTGTATTGGATTGAGGTCCTCAGCCTCACAGGCTCATTATACGATTCCCTTTTGCAATCGTTCGAGGATGCCATCGCCTGGATAGGGGTGAGTGATTCTAGATTGAATCATGACTCAAACTAATATCCATATAGAACAAGCACGTACAACTACCTGCATTTCTCCGCGATGCTCATGATCAGCTCCTCAGATTCATCGAGCCTATCTCCCAAAGTAGTCCTCATTTGTACATGTCTTTCCTCCCCTTGATGAGAGAGGACTCCATCGTCGCTGAGCACTACGCCAAGCGAGCGCAATCACTGACACGGGTCGAGTATGTTGGCAAGAAGCCCAAAATGGCATGTACCATGCAGATAAATGTTGCCAGTAGTATCATTGCTATCTCATATTCCCCTGATGGTGAACAAATTGCATCTGGATCACAAGCGGGTGACATTGAGGTATGGGATATAGTGAGTGGTAGACGACTCCTAGGTCCACTTCAAGGGCATTCGTTTAGAGTCATGAGTGTTGCATATTCTGCGGATGGGAAGTATATTGTATCGGGATCTGAGGATAAGACGTTGCGGGTATGGAATGCGGTCACTGGTGAGAGTGCCTATGGTCCACTTACTGGCCATTCAGAAGGGATTGCTTCTGTTGCATTTTCTAGAGACGGGAAGCGTATAGCATCGGGTTCTGATGATAAGACTGTTAGGCTGTGGGATGCCGAGAGTGGTGCACCAGTCGGAGATCCGTTGAGAGGGCATTCAAGTGAGGTGAAAAGTGTCGTATTCTCGCCCAATGGACACTATATTGCGTCAGGATCACACGATGAGACCACCATCGTCTGGAGCGTAAAATGCAAAGAGATAGTTTCTAAACTATTCAAAGTCCACTCAAGAACGGTCAGCTCCTTGTCGTTTTCTCCAGACAGCAACAAAATTGCATCGGGGTCATGGGATGGGACTATACGTATATGGGAAGCGTCGACTGGCGATGTATTGCGTACATTCTCTAGAGGTGGCATGGGCTGGGTATACTCGGTTGCGTACTCTAGTGACGGCAAACATATTTTGTCGGGATCTAATGATCGCATAGTAAGGATGTGGAATGCGGAAGACTGCAATGCTCCCCCAACCAGATTTGAAGGCCATACAGATTGGGTTCATTCTGTCGCGTTCGCACCTGACTGTAAGCACTTTGCCTCTGGGTCAAGGGATAGGACGCTCCGAGTCTGGGATGTTGAAAGAGGAGTGACAGAATCAGAATCAGAGTCCAGGGGACAAGCAGAAGCAATCAGAAGGATTGCAATTTCACCAGAAACGGGTGTGTTTCTCGTTTCTGGCTCTGATGATGATACGGTGTGTGTCTGGAATACAGAGAACGGAGAATTGATCAAAGGTCCTTTCAAAGGATTTGCTAATTGGGTGGAGTCAGTTGCATTTTCACCTGACGAGAATCACTTCGCTTCGGTATCATTCGGATTGATACGAATATGGAATATGATCGACAACGACTACGTCACCTGTAACGGTCACGCTGAGTGTGTTCTCTCAGCCGCATTTTCTCCTGATGGAAAGCATCTTGCTTCAGGCTCTGACGACAATTCAATCCGAGTATGGAACATTGAGAGTGGATCACTGGCAGCAGAATCACACATTGGACACACAGGCAGTGTCAACTGTGTTCATTATTCTCCTGACGGAAAGAAGATCGTCTCTGGATCAGTCGATAATACAGTCTGTATCTGGAACGCTTCCAATGCCAGTCTACTTTCCACTCTTGAAGGTCATTCTAATTGGGTCAACTCCGTCGCTTACTCTCCCGATGGACTATACATCGCCTCTGGATCTGATGACGAAACGATACGAGTCTGGAACACTGGAACTGAACAAGCAGTGTGTGTTATATCAACAGGCCATGCGGTCAGAACTAACTCAGTGTGCTTTTCCTTTGACGGAAAGTGGGTAATCTCCGGATCAGAAGACAAAGCTGTCTGTATTTGGAACGCGTCGACTGGCGGCCTCTTCTTTCGGTCTCGTGTTTCATCACATGTCAACTCTGTCGCATCCTTCCCTTCGTCTGACAGTAAATATATCAAATTTGCCTCTGGATCCTGGGGTGGGGAAATTCATGTCTGGTCTATAAATGTTGAATCAGAAGAAAATAAATGGTGTTTGGAAGACGATGGTTGGTTGACTGGAAACAACGGTAATTTACTTATGTGGATTCCCCAGATCTCCGTCAATCGCTCGTATATGGTCCTCGCACTCTGAATACACGCTTCTCAACTAGCTTGGACACTTCAGTTTATAGAGGTGATCAATGGGCTGCTTGTTTTCTCTCAAATACTGCTCCCGCCTAATGTTACAAATTTATTACTTATGATAATAACCGTACTTATCCTTTCCATCGCATTGCTCGCAGTATCGTAATTTTGCTAACTATTTTGGCTATCTACAATTATTTTCTCGCTTACTATCATACACATAGACACTGACTTATACCATCATTATTTCATTGAGACCCAGGAAGTCAACCCTACTTTCTTCACGTCTTTAAAGCTCTTTTCTCAATTTGGATTATCTTCGAAAGCACATACGAGTTCTCAAGTGTTCCCAATCCCGGGTGTCCCTGGAGCTTAGAGTTTATACAGGTAGACTTGTTGTTTAGTTATACGTGTAGTTGATTGCAAAATACAAAATACTATCTTAAATCTCTTCCTTTCTGATTCGGATCATTGTCTTCTAGATATCAGTATTATACCTTTTGTATGTTTTTTTTGCACTTCAGAATATTACATTCTTAAAGTACAATTCACTAACATGTATACACAGTGTAACTCCTCCCCATTACCACTTGCTTAGTGAGTATTTTCAATCTTATGGATTTATGCGAATAAAGCACTGTCTGTCTGAGTCCGAGCTCTCCTTATACTCTCACAATCATTGAAATAATGGTGGTTCAAAGCAAAAAGAACAAAATTGGATATGTTAGAGCACAATCGGAGTAAGAATGAGAAACGCAACAAGAAAGCGGGATAGACTTAAAGATTCAAAACTAGGATATGGATTTGGATTTTTTATGGCAACGTGACTGAACTCGGAGACCTTAGCGGATCCCATGAAGAATCTTCTTTTCTCTCTCAATTGACTATCACTCTGAAACTAAATTATCTGGAGCTAGGGTTCAATAGCAGGTAGAGCTTGGCACTTCTGTTGGGCTCGGTACGCTCTCGACAGCTCTTGAAAATACAAGGGTATATGTACTATTCATACCTGGCTGTACTCATAACTGCAGCAAGTCTATAAAGTGGTCAGCCTCTAGTTGATAGAACAATGTGGGTAATTGAACACAGTAAAATAGATCCGTAACACTGGAATTAGGATACACTCCATCTGGGACTGTATAAGAGATAGTGAAAACAAGTCTTGCTCAAGCAATAAGTATAGTCTTAGTAACAGGGTTACTACAATATTAATATGTAAGTGGGTACAAATTACTCTACACGAGCAGACCTGTGCTCTGAGTTCCTGTGTTATAGTGCTCTTGTCAGTGGCGTGGGAAGAGATCTAGGATCAAGTGGAGTGAGAAATGATCAAGCTGTGTCCTGATCCCGCACTGCTAGTATACTGATTACATTTAATACCAAGGAAAGCATATACTCTTTAAGTTTTGTTGGTCTAGGAGCTTGATTGGGTGGAAGTTTGATCCTGGCTACTTGACAGTGAATACAGTAGATATCTGAAAGATACTTCAAGTTCCATCATAGCAATAGACACTTCATTGTGATTATCATAAAATGTCGTTCTGTGATGCATGGATATAAGCACAGTTTTCTCCAGGACCACCATCTGAGCACTTCCAAGACGGGATCATCCTTAATGGCTTGACAGCATTGTGATCCAAATAACTTACAGCTCCCGAGCTGTTTCTATATCTACCATCAACCAGTGATTTCACTGAAACAGCTTTAAGGTAAAGTATATATTGCTGGCCCCAACTCTCTTTCTCTCTATCGAGCTCAGCTTTCTACCTTTCGTGCGCATTAGTTATATCCTTCAGCTTTAAGCAAGCTAAAGTTCTAACCATGACATCATATTATACCCTTCGAGGTTAGTTTTACAATACTCGAAAAGCCCATGGTTTACCGTTTATCTCCTCTAGTATCAAGATCTGATATAACTGTTCCCGGGAAATCAAAAGCACCATATCTATACGTGAAAGTCTCATTCGGAGATGAGAGCTGTAGAACAAGATCTATCAATGAACTACCACCTCAGTATAACGAGACTTTTCCTATGTACGCTTCACCCCTATTTGTTTGATTCAGCCTTGAAGCTTATAATGATCCTCTTCGAACAAGTACATGCTCCGGCAACGGGACTAGACTCACTATTAAGTTAATAAAGGAGGCTTTGTTAGACTCTAGCATGGGAAGTAGAGAATGCTCCCTGGAAGAGATACTTAGTGAGAGCGGAGAAGGTATGAAACAATATTCTCCCTTGTGCAAACGCTAATGAATATGAAATACTTGTAGATGTTCGCATTTCTCTACAATCAAAGTCAGGGTCGCAAACAGTTTTCTTGTGTCTTCAACCATCGGATAAAATGAAGAACGCTGAGTTAACTCTCGTAAATCTTGCGCACGCCCTCTTGGACATTCACCCTTCCAGTGATAGCAACTTTGCGGAGAAGGTCAATACAATATTCGATACAGCAAAGCGCGTAGCTGAAAGCAAGATATTCCAATCGTTGGTGGAAGTGGGTTATACTATCACTGCTTTCATAGAGCTTGGAAACAGTATAGCAGAGGTGAGCATCTTCGGACTTATTAATAACCACAATTTAGAATAACTTGATGGACCATAGGCAAGCCCCTATCTGAAGCTAACATGGTGTATAACAGCCGCATTCTTGAACGTGGGTCTCAATATACAACGTCATTAAAGAACGTATACTTAATCTCCATAGGTTATTGCTACTCAAATCAACACTGATAAACGGGTTGGGGATCTCGTACAGAATCTGATGGGCTTATTCTTGGTCATCAAGGACACATCCATTTTCAATAACCCATCTGATTCCTTACGTTTGATCATCACCAATCTGCTTGAGCTCATCATACAATGTGGCATTCTCCTACAGGAATACGCACGAAAGAGCTTATTAGGTGAGTCATATTTAAGTATGACCTAGCTCGCGAGTTGATTGGTTGATGTTTTTAGTCCGTTCAGTACTGCATAACAAAAACGCTGTAATAAATGACTTAGAGACTACACTAGCAAGATTGAAGACAGATCTGATATCGACATTCGAGAGGCAGGGCATCATTGAGGCACAAATACGAGCAAAAAGAACGGGTAAGCTCAGAACTTGGGGACCTTGTATTCAGATGTTTAATTAGTTATTTACTGCAGAGTTGGAAAAGAAGCTCCGGCCAAAGCATGAGATTGGACACAATCGCCAAACATGTCTAGAAGGGACACGTGTCGAGGTCTTAGAAGAGATAGAAGATTGGATACAAGATACGAATGCACCTAATGTTCTTATGATTCTTGGACGTGCTGGAACAGGCAAGAGTACGATTGCTACGACAATTGCAGAAAATTACCAGAGGAAGGGCCAGCTTGGTTCACATCAGTATTTCCTGAGGGATAAAAGCGACCCTGCATTTATCTTCCGGACTATTGCATACGACCTAGCTAGCCGATGCCACAAAACTGCCAATGCCATAGACATTCAGCTTGATGCGAATGAGATAACCTGTGCAACACCAGAAAGAGCCTTCGAGATCTTGCTATTCGACCCGCTTCATGCGATAACAGAGGAAGGGAAGAAAGAGGACAACATTCTCATCGTCCTCGATGCCCTTGACGAGTGCGGAAGCAGAGAGGCGCGGGAGCCGTATATCAGGCTGATAAAGGAGAAACTACAAACGCTACCTCTCTGTTATCGCTTTCTTGTCACTAGTAGACCGGAAGAAGATATTGCCTCGTCTGAAGAGCTCAAACAATTGGAAATACGTCACATAAATCTAGACCACGAGTCGGACAATGCCAAGGGTGATGTTCTAAAGTACATCCAAACCAAGCTTTGTGACTTGAAGGTAAAGGGAAGATTAATAGTGGACCCAAGCTGGCCATGGGATGAAAGTGTAAAGGCCTTGGGTGACGCCGCAGGTGGTCTATTCATATGGGCGGCAACGGCTATACGGCTCATCGAAAGCAAGAAACAGAATAAGGCAGGTGAACTGATTCGTTTAGTAAATACAAAATCGTTATCGCTCGATAATCTGTACACGACTGCACTCGAAACCTCTTTCGATTGGGACGATGCAATGAAGATAGACTTCCCAAAAGTATTTTCGCTTATTTTATTTGGAAAAGAACAGTTGTCGATAACGTCTATTGATACTTTGTTGGGACTTGACAATGGAGAGACACAAAGCATTCTTGAATGTTTACGTTCATTAGTCGCGTTTGAACCTAATCAGCCTGTTCGCTTATTTCATACTTCGCTCTATGACTATCTGATATCTGAAGAGGCATGTGGAAGGGCATGGTTTATTGATGAGGAAAGGGAGAAGGCAAACATTTCTCAACGATGCTTCAAAGTGATGGAGATATTGAGATTTAACATCTGTGATCTGGAAACATCGTACAGGCTGAATAAGGACGTACTCGGGCTTGAGAAGCGTATTAAAGACAATATATCTGCGTCGCTGTTGTATGCTTGCCGCCATTGGGCTTCTCATCTAGTAGAGGCCCCTTACTCAGAAGATCTACTCGAACAAATTGAAACTTTTGCGTTCGAACGGTTGCTATATTGGATCGAGACTCTCAGTCTTACTAACTCGTTGGATGCATCCGTCCTTTTATCACTCAAGAATGCTATTACCTGGATAGGGGTAAGTTCAGTTATTGTTTATTAGCTCATTCGCGACCATGACTAACGTCCACGTAGGACAAACACGTACAGCTGTCGGCTTTTCTCCAAGATGCCTACGATCAGCTCCTCACATTTATCGAACCCATCTCCCAAAGTAGCCCCCATTTGTATATGTCATTCCTCCCATTGATGAGGGAGGATTCCATCGTCGCCGAACACTACGCTAAGCGAGCTCAGTCACTGACACGCATCAAGTATATTGGTAACAAGCCCGAATGGGATGTACCAAGCAATTAAATGTTGGGTATCCAGTCCTTTCTATTTCATACCACCCTGATGGTAAAAGAATTGCATCAGGATCAAACGCAGGTGTCATTGAGGTATGGGATGTAGTAAGCGGTAGACTATTTCTCGGACCGCTTTGCGGACATTCGAGGTCTGTCGCCAGCGTTGCATACTCTACAGATGGGAAATATATTGTGTCGGGGTCTGAGGACCAGACAGTGCGTACATGGAATGCGGCCACTGGTGAAGGTGTTCTTGGCCCACTTGTAGGCCATTCAGAGGAAATCACTTCTGTCACGTTTACCAGAAATGGGAAGTATATAGCATCGGGTTCTAATGATGAGACTGTTGGACTCTGGGATGCTGAGAGTGGCGAGCCAGTTATAGAACCGCTATGGATGCATTTGAAAGAGGTGAAAAGTGTCATATTCTCACCAAATGGGAGATACCTTGCATCAGGATCAACGGATGATTTTATTGCTGTCTGGGACGTACAAAGCAGAAAAATAGCCTCTTACCTGTTCAGAGGAAGCACAGATACAGTCACTTCCTTATCGTTTTCTCCTGACAGCCGCAAAATTGTGTCAGGATCGGGAGATGGCACTATTTGTGTATGGAAAGTGTCGACTGGAAAGGCATCACGTACATTCACTGAAGACGGTATGGGCTGGGTATTCTCGGTCGCGTACTCTAGTGATGGTAAACATATCTTGTCGGGATCCCTTGATAAAATAGTAAGGATGTGGGATGCAGAAGACAGCAGTGCTCCTCCAAAAAGATTCGAAGGCCATACAGATAGCGTCTTGTCAGTCGTATTCGCGCCTGATAGTAAGCACTTTGCGTCCGGGTCAAGTGATGGGACGATACGAGTCTGGGACGTTGAGGAAGGAGTAACAGATTCTGGGTTCAAGGGACAAACAGAAGCAATCAGAGCGATTGCGATTTCACCTAAAACGGGAAAGTTTCTAATCTCTGGCTCCAAAGATAAATCTGTATGTATCTGGAATACGGAGGGTGGGGAATTGATCAAAGGTCCTTTAAAAGGACATTCTAATTGGGTGACGTCAGTCGCTTTTTCATCCAATGAAATTCACTTCGCTTCAGGGTCAATGGACAAATCAATACGAATTTGGAATATGATCGACGATGGATTCATTATATGCAATGGTCACACTGGCTGGGTTCTCTCACTCGCATTTTCGCCAGATGGCTCTCATCTTGCTTCGGGATCTGAAGACAATTCAATCCGAATATGGGACATTGAAAGTGGCTCGCTGGTAGAAGAGCCATTCATTGGGCATCAAAGCTGGGTATGTTCAGTCTGTTATTCTCCCGATGGAAAGAAAGTTGTCTCCGGATCAACCGATAAAACTGTCCGTATTTGGAATTCCTCGGGTGGCAGTCTACTGCTCATTCTTGAAGGGCACTCTCACTCAGTTAGATCTGTCGCTTACTCTCGCGATGGATCATATATTGTCTCTGGCTCTGATGACAAAACAATACGAGTTTGGTATGGTGAAACTGGCCGAGCAGCTTTCGGCCCAATGACAGGCCATAGTGACAGGATCAACTCAGTGTGCTTTTCTCTTGACGGAAAACGAATAATCTCAGGTTCTTGGGACAAAACTATCTGTGTATGGGATGCATCAACCGGCGAGCTCTTCTTTCAATCTCGTGTTTTATCGGAAGTCAACTCTTTAGCTGATTTTCCTACGTCTGATAGTAAACATAGTAAAATAGCTTCAGGTTCTAAAGATGGAACAATCCATATTTGGTCTATAAACTTCGATTCAGAGGGGAGAAAGTGCTATCTGGAAGATAACGGATGGCTGACTGGAAACAATGGCAATTTATTGATATGGATTCCTCCAGATCTCCGTCAATCTCTCGTATACGGGCCACGTACTATAAACACACGCTTTTCAACAAGTTTAGACTCTTCAATTTATCGCGATGAGCAATGGAATGATTGTTTCCCCTCTAATAATGGAACTCTTTAATGCTACAAATGGTTTATACTGATTTCTGCGCTTGAGAATTTATCGACTGCATATACTTTATCGCATTACCTACACTTCAATAACAGATATTTTAACTCTCTACTATAGTGCTAGTATAATTTATACTACGAATTTTTTGTACATAACTATAGCGTGTAATACATAATATAAAATTTAAAAGCTTAATTAGGGTCTAAGCTTATAAAACTACATAGAACTGTAATTGGCATATACAACTGTGTATACTTTTGATTGACACTAGTATAAATTGGGCTGGGAGTGTATTAATCAGCTATATTTGTAATCAGCAAACTACTGAAAGATGCAATTATTCCTTCTTGATTTCAAAAGTTAGTATGAGCCTGAGGTGGTTGTAAGATATACCATTTGCTCGCTCGAAAAGTCCATTGCTACTACTCTGCCGCGCGCCTAGTCCACTTCTCTTACTATTTAGCTTCAATTTCTGCTCTTACACGAGGATAGGGTTCGTTCATATGGCCCCTCGTTTCTAGTAGCTCAAATCCTTCGTTCAATGGCATATAGCCACCTGTACGCCATGCTTTCCTTATTATCTACTATTCTGCTACTTATTTGGGCTGCCCGGATGCACTTGTAACGCCCTGACCATACTGCAAGTCGTCCGGGCGGACTGAAATATATATACTTTTACCGCAAACTACAGCTTCGGTAGGGGCTCTGTTCTATACGTTTCTACTGCTTCTTCTGGTTGGCGAAGTCTCATCTCGCCCCAAAGTCTCTATCAATCTCTACGCTCAGGCCGAAGTCGAGTTACTCACTTTTTAGCCCTCAAAACGGAGACAGAGCATCGTGTCTGGTGTAGGCAGACTCTAAACCCCAAGTTCTCACCACTAAATACGACTAAAGGTCCAACCCTGACCTTAAGTTGAGTTTTCAACGTCTCATATGTTTCTGATTTATATCACCAGGCCATGCGAGAGCTCAGATAATATTCTTTTCAAGACTACCATCAAAACGTTTCCGAAACACGCTCAAGCTGAATACGCTCGCCTGTAATTTGATCACAATCACTCCTAGATCGCGTGTTGTTTATTAATCTACCGTCAACCGGTGATTTCCATTGGGCAGCCTTGAGGCAAAGTTGATATTGTTGGCCCAGACTTCTTTCTCCCTCCAAGCTCAACCCTCTACCCTTCAAGCTGGAAGCTACAACTGAGCACTCAAATAGGCCATGAAATCGCATTACACACTTCGGGGTAAGCCACGCGTGCTCAATCTACGTTTCGTGGTTGCTCCTTCAAGAGTTCGTTATTCATTGGCTTGTATGCCTTGATTGCTGCGAGCTCCAAGAACAATGCTACTTAGTTCATTTGCACGCGGAATAGATGATGAACGAAATCCAGAAATGAAAAACCCAGAGTAATAATACCCGAAATTTCTTTCTTGTTGGCCTAAGAGATTGAACATCGATCTCCCTATAGAAGGGAAAAACTCTTTAAATAGCCAATGTACCCCACTCTCCACATCTCGAATGAGATTAAAAGTGATTTTTATAGAACTTTTCTTCAAATTACATTCATCATAAGCTTATACAAGTGGTGTTCCTCACAAATTGCGTATAAACACAAATGGAAGATATCTATATCCTTTCAAGAGGCGACGAGGAGAAAGATAGGTTAGTTGACCGGCTATGACCACTCCAGTGTATCACAAATCCTTATCCTCTTAAGGCTCATAAGACAGCATGCGTACATCACAGAGTCGGTTTCTTAAGGTCGTCTGGTCTATGATAAAGATGTAGAGTTTAAGGAAGGATCAAAGATACTGGAGCTGGTTAGTATGCAGTAGTGCTAATATTCATGCTTTCATCTACATGCTTTCATAGGATCGTGGATTCTTGCATTATCGAAAGAGGTTGGCGATAAGGTTGAGCTTATCGGTGCAGATATGTATCCTTCTTCTTATCCGAGTAATGTTCATTTTGTCGATGCATCGGTGACCAAGTTACCTGATGAGTGGACAAACACGTTTGCTTTTATCAACCAACGACTTATCGTCGGAGCTCTCATTGAAAACCTATGGCAAGTAGCCATGTGCGAGCTAACCAAGTTCTGAAAGCAGGAGGCTCCCTCCAACCCGTTGACCCTAGCGCCCACTACCCTTCTGGCGAGGGTCTACAAGAGACCGCAGAGATAAGGAAAATGTCAAGAGCACTGTTTAGTAAGCCTGGCTATCGCCTGACTGTGGTAACTGACTTGCGCAATTTGCATTGTATGATGGGTTCGTGGATGTGAAAGAGAGTATTCGAAATGCGCCGATCGGAAAGAGTTGGGGCCGTATCGGTGAGGCAGGCTCGGAGAATTTCAGGAGTGTATTTTGCGAGTTTGAGACATCTGTCATGGCTGAAGGTGGGCTGGGAATGTAAAGATCAGAGGATGAGATGCACGAAGTGGTTGAAGCTTCCAGTGAAGAATGGGAATGCACTGGCAGGCTATTCTTCGAGTATGCGATTGTTATAGCTAGGAAGCCTTTGTAACTCACTAACTGTATTTTATGACGGTTTTATGCTCACATATACAGAACTATGATTAGTCCATTTTGAGAATTATTCAGCATACTACAATCATCACTCTTCGGTGTATTTACAACATATCTCATTCTCTCATTATGTATCTGTTATCTACGAGCTGCTCAGATGCAGCCGTATAAAAGACCTATATATCCCTTTCTTGTGCTTAGAGAGGGATTTGTGTTGATAGTGACGCAGAGAGGAATGCCATTGCTAGTCGTTGTTGATCAAGGAGAAGATGCGTCTTACTGGTTCATTGTACACCTTCTCAGCTCATGCCTGAAAAACACATTCATTCAGGACAAACGTCCACATATAACTACCTTAACTTCTTCAAAATGCCTAAAGGAGACGCATACAAGCATGATGTTCTTACCATTTATGAGAGAGAATCCAATTGCGGTTCAAGTGGAGTCACCTGGAGGTCATTCCGAATCGAAACCATAATAGTACTTCTACTGGGAGCGACACACGTGCGACCAGTACTTAGTTTATTACACTAAGTAGCACTAAAAGTAAGGGAACTGCCTTATTGTTAAGGTTTTGAGGGTTATAAGTGATGATATTACAATCACCTGAGCACTATCAGACCAGCCTAGTTTCCGCGAATTGGATTTTATCTGATCCAAATCACCGCACTCCTAGATCTTTCTATTTTTCACCATCAACAAGTGATGTCCATCGAGCTCGCCTTGAGGCAAATTAATTATTACAGACCCTAATTCTCCTTTCCTCAAGGTTTGACCTCCGCACCTTGAAATAGCACCAGTCCGCTCAATTGAACCATAATAAAATTTATGACATCTTTTTACACCATTCAAAACTCATTTTGAGTACTAATGTAGTTCCTTGTTCAATGACTGAACCACTCTTTCTCTTTCTTGATATCACAATCGGACAAAGCTGCTCCCGGGAACCAATAGTCTCGGATCTACATGTATATGTAAGAGTCTTCCTCGGAAGTATGAGCTGTAGAACAAGCTCTGTGAATAAATGCAGGTTCTCGCAAGTCGGATTTTCTGATTAATAACCAAGTATCTTCAAGATTGCTAGATATACGGCTTTCTACGTGCATTAAATTAATGCAAGTGCAGAAGTTTGAACTAGATCAACTTAGCAGGCATACGTGAAGCTTGTATTCTGTGTATATTACTTGACATTATTCAATGATATACGGATCAGCTCCGATGCTCCTAGCCAATCACTGACCTTCAGCCTCCATGCTATTTCTATAAGACCCTTGTGTGCTAATAGTATGCATGTCATGAGGATAAGAATTGGATATTCGCACTTTCAGATGATACCCTCTAGACAAACTTGGAAAAACTTTGTGGTTCCGAGTGCGGGTAGCAAGCCATGGGCTTTCATCTTAAAAATATATATATCACCTAGGCCCGTCGTATGATGGTCTAGCCTCAGCATGTTTGGATTTTCTTTATTCAAAATCACCGCAGTTATATGCATGTACCTTCCATACTGTTTCTATTCTTACTATCAACCAGCGATATCTGTCAAGCTTGCCTTGAGGCAAGTTCAGTATCACAGAGCTAGACCGTCACCTGAGTTTTTTGTGGAGCTTTTTGCGTGAGCTGGGTTAGCCTCAATATGTACGACTCTATTGTATCCACATCATTGCGCTCGTATACATGGCCTTCTATGCTGTTTATAGATTTACTTCTGGCCGATAATATGCATCAGGTGGCCATGGCACGCATGTTCCTGCCCAATACCTCGCATTCAAGGCTGATACTCTGCAAACTGATCTGGAAACGGAGCGTCTATGTTTAGCTGAGCATTGAGAAGCAGATGAAGTGATTGTACTATCGGACTGGCCTAGCCTCCATATGTTTAATTCAATCTAACCTAGTCTGGGTCACAGCTCTCTAACTCGTTCCACAATTTCCTTAATTACTTACTATCAACTAGTGATTCTTAGCAAATTGGCCTTGAGGCAAGTCCTATATAACACATTCCAACCTTTTCCTTTCCTCAAGGCTTTACTCGATTCTCTACCATTCACATTACCAAGTCTTACCCTCTCACTCAAATCAGACCAGACTACGAGCTATGTCGAAGTTTTACAAACTCCGAGGTTCGTATAGAGTACTTTGAAAAGCTCTTGGTTAACGACTATCTCTTTCAGTATCACGATCCGATATAACCGTCTCTGAGAAATCAAAAGCACCAAGCCTATACGTGAAAATCTCATTCGGAGAAGAGAGACATAGAACGAGACTTGTCAATGAATTACCACCTCACTGGAACGAGACCTTTCCTATGTACGCTATACTCTTATTCTCTTGATTTAGTATAGGGAGCTAATGATAGAACTTTTTAAACAAGTACATGCTCGAAAAACGGGACTAAATTTACAATCGAGCTCTTGAAGGACGCTTTGATACAGCCTACTGTTGGGAGTAAAGAATGTTCTTTGGAAGAAATATCAAAGGAGAATGGAGAAGGTAAGGCTTGTATACTTGTAATGAATTGTTGTTTTAAACACTTATGAATGCGAAATAGATACTTGCATACTACTTCAATCAAATTCTAGATTACATCATTCCGTCTTCTTATGCCTTCAACCATCTGATGAAATGAAGAACACTGAACTATTTCTCTTGAATCTTGCTCAAGATCTTCTTGAAATTCCTCCCTCAAGTCATACTGATTTTGAGGATAACGTCAATGCAATATTTGACACGGCAAGGCGCGTAGCAGAAAGTGGTGTATGTCAATCGTTGGTGGAAGCAGGGTATACCATCACTGCCTTTATTGAGTTTGGTGATAGCATTGTAAACGTGAGTACCTTCAAGTTACTACTGATGATGATCTAACGTTGGGTGGGCCGTTCATAGGAAATCCCACATG
Source organism: Pyrrhoderma lamaoense (assembly GCA_002794735.1). Taxonomy (NCBI): domain Eukaryota; kingdom Fungi; phylum Basidiomycota; class Agaricomycetes; order Hymenochaetales; family Hymenochaetaceae; genus Pyrrhoderma; species Pyrrhoderma lamaoense. The sequence goes on along the minus strand of NBAZ01000024.1, from coordinate 166,243 downwards.
TGAGATTAGCATGGTGCTTAACTACGGCATTCATAAAAGTGAGTTCTGCGGTCGGACGTATTAAAATAGAAAACTTAGTTCTTGCAGATATTCGCCTCTCAACCCGGAACTGATGAACGGGTCAAGAAACTTGTGAGGAACCTGATGAACTTATTTCTAATCATCAAAGAGACTTCCGTCTTCGACAAACTATCCGATTCCTTGCGTCTAACTATCACCAATATCCTTGAGTTCATCAAAACGTGCAGCACCATCATACAAGACTATGCACGTAGAAATTTTCTTAGTGAGTAATAAGACCTTCATGTATAACCTACATTGCTCATTACAGTGTTATAATGTCAGTTCGTTCCCTCATGCAAAATAAGAAAGCTGCAATAGAGGATCTTGAATCCACTCTAGATGATTTGAGGAAAGAGCTTGATTCAGCCTTTGTTCGACAGAACATTATCGAAACTCGTTTCACAACCCGGGAGAAAACCAGAGAGGAACTTAGAAAAAGTAAGCTCTACGTATTGTATGCGATCATCATGTGCATGTGCTCATTATACTCTTCTCCGTAGGACTAGAAGAAATGCTTCAACCAAAACACTATGGTAGCTCAGGTCGTCAAAGCTGTCTAGAAGGAACCCGGGTTGAGGTCTTGAATGAAATCGAGGAATGGGTACGAGATACGACTGCAGCTAATGTTTTTTTCATCTTTGGCCGTGCTGGAACAGGCAAGAGTACGATTGCCACTACAATTGCAGAAGAATATCAGAGGAAGGTCCAACTCGGTTCTCATCAGTACTTTCTGAGGGACAAAAGCGATCCTGCATTTATCTTCCGTACTATTGCATTCGATTTAGCCAAACGATGCCAAAAAACTGCCGAAGCCATCAATAATCAGCTTGATGCAAACGATATAACCTCTGTTACACCAGAAAGAGCCTTCGAGATCTTGTTATTCGAACCACTCCATGCAATAATAGAGGAAGGGAAGAAAGAGGACAATATTCTCATCGTCCTCGATGCTCTGGACGAGTGCGGGAACAGAGAGTCGCGGGGGCCATATATCAGGTTAATTAAGGAGAAACTACAGACGCTACCTACAAAATACCGTTTTCTTATTACTAGTAGGCCAGAGGAAGATATTGTCTCATCTGAGGAACTCGAACAACTGATGATACGCCACATGCATTTAGACCACGATTCGAACAATGCTAGGAGCGACGTCTTAAAGTACATACAAACCAAACTTGGGGAATTAAAAGCAAAGGGCAGGATAATGGTAGACCCTAGCTGGCCATGGGATGAAAGTATGAAAACCTTGGGCGATGCTGCAGGCGGACTATTTATATGGGCAGCAACGGCTGTGCGGCTCATTGAAAGCAAGAAACAAGACAAGGCTGGTGAACTGAAGCGACTGGTATATACAAAATCTTTATCGCTCGACGATCTGTACGCGACTGCAATTGGAAGCTCTCTCGACTGGGACGATGCATCGAAAAGTGACTTCCAAAGAGTGTTTTCACTTATTCTGTTTGGAAAGGAGCAACTGACAACCACGCTTATTGATAAGTCGATGGGACTTGTCGATGGAAGGACACAGAGCATTCTCGAATGTTTACGCTCATTAGTCGTGTTCGGGCCTAACGAACCAATTCGCTTGTACCATACATCATTATACGACTATCTGTTGTCGGGAGAGGCTCGTGAGAAGGCGTGGTTTATTGATGAGGAAAAGGAGAAGGCGTATATCTCACAGCGATGCTTCGAGTTGATGGAGGGGCTCCGGTTTAACACTTGCGGACTGGAGACATCGTATGAGTTCAATAAGGACGTGTCTAGGCTTCGTGATCCTCCAAAGAACGATATCTCTATCTCCGCATCGTTATCATATGCTTGTCGCTATTGGGCCTCTCATCTGCGAGAGACCCCGTATTCGGAAAGTTTACTCAAGCAAATCGAGTCTTTTGCGTTCAATCGATTATTATATTGGATCGAGGTTCTCAGCCTTACTGATTCGCTATACGCATCCCTCTTGTCATCGCTCGAGAGTGCAATCACCTGGATAGGAGTGAGTTATCATAAGCTGTTTCATGACTATAGCTAACGTCTACGTAGGATAAACACGTACAACTATCTGTATTTCTTCAAGATGGCCACTATCATTTCCTCACATTCATAGAACCTATCTCCCAAAGCAGTCCACATATATATATGTCATATCTCCCTTTGATGAAAGAGGACTCTGTCGTCGCTAAGCATTACACCAAGCAAGCACAATCACTGACTCGTATCGAGTATGCCGGTAACAAGCTCCGAATGGCATGTACCAAGCAAATAAATGCTGGCAGGGAGGTATATTCTATTTCATACTCTCCTGATGGTAAAAGGATTACATCGGGGTCGAACGCAAATGCTGTTAGTGTATGGGATGTAGTAAGTGGTAGACAACTGCTCGATCCATTTCAGGGTCATTCGGGCTACGTCACGAGTGTCGCCTACTCTCCAAGTGGGAATTATATTGCGTCGGGATCTGACGATAAGACAGTGCGAATATGGAACGTGCCCACTGGTAGAAGTGCTTGTGCACCACTTGTTGGTCATTTGAATACGGTCATTTCTATTGCGTTCTCCGAAGACGGGAAGTATATAGCATCGGGTTCTTATGATCAAACTGTTCAACTATGGGGTGCCGAGATTGGTGAACCAGTCGGAGAACCGCTGAGAGGGCATTCAAATTATGTGAAAATTGTCATCTTCTCACCTGATGGGCGCTACCTTGCGTCAGGATCATTGGATAAAACAATCATTGTCTGGGATGTACAAAGCAGAGAGATGGCCTTCGACCCTCTCAGAGGCCACTCAGACACAGTCACCTCTCTATCGTTTTCTCCAGACAGCGAGCGGATTGCATCGGGCTCAGAAGATGATACTATTCGCATATGGGAAGTGTCGACTGGCAGGGTGTTGCATACCTTCAGTGGCGACGGCATGGGCAAGTTAGGCTCAGTTGCGTATTCCCTCAACGGCAAATATATTTTGTCGGGTTCTTGGGATGACGTAGTGAGAATATGGGATGCAGACGACAGCAATGCCCCTCCGAAAAGATTCAAAGGCCATACTCGCTGGGTGAAGTCTGTCTCATTCGCACCCGACAGTAAGCATTTTGCCTCTGGGTCACTCGATGGGACGATCAGAATCTGGGACGTTGAAGGTGGACTAACGCTGGCAGAATCAGAGTTCAAGGGACAAACAGGCGCGATAGAAGCAATTGCGATTTCACCGAAAACTGGAAAGTTTCTTGTCTCCGGCTCCGACGATAAGACTCTGTGTGTGTGGAATGTCGAGAGCGGGGATCCAATCAAAGGTCCTATTGAAAGCTTGGTTACGTCAGTTGCATTTTCATCCAATGAAAATCACCTCGCTTCGGGATCACATGTCGGAATGCTACGAATATGGAATATGAGCGACGATGAGTTTGTAACGTGCATCGGTCACACTGGAAGAGTTCGCTCACTCGCCTTTTCTTCTGATGGCTTCCTTCTCGCCTCAGGCTCTGACGATAAGTCGATCCGAATATGGAACGTCGAAAGTGGCTCATTGGTAGCAAAACCATTCATTGGGCACATAAACAAAGTCTTCTCGGTTTGTTACTCTCCTGACGGGAAGAAGATTGTCTCTGGATCGGCCGATAAAACTGCCCTTATATGGAATACTTCCAATGGTGATATACTTTCCACTTTAGAAGGACATTACTCCTCAGTCAATTCCGTCGCTTACTCTCACGATGGGCTATATATCGTCTCTGGATCTACCGATAAAACAATGCGAGTCTGGGACACTAGAACTAGCCAAGTGGCGTATGACCCGATAACAGGTCACGCGGACATTGTGTCCTCAGTGTGCTTTTCTCCCGATGGAAAGTGGATAATCTCTGGATCCCGCGACAAAACCGTCTGCGTATGGAATGCATCTAACGGTGATCTCTTCTTTCAATCTCGTGTCTTATCATGTGTCAACTCTGTCGCTTCCTTCCCTACATCTAATAGTAAATATATCAAATTTGCCTCAAGCTCTCAAGATGGAACAATCCACGTATGGTCTGTCAACTTAGAATCAGAAGGAAAGAAATGGTGTCTTAAAGATGATGGATGGCTCACTGGAAACGACGGTAACTTACTTATGTGGATTCCCCCAGATCTCCGTCCCTCCCTCGTATATGGGCCACGCACTCTGAATACACGCTTTTCAACCAGTCTAGATTCCTCAGTCTATCGAGGAAATCAGTGGACTGCTTGTTTCTCCCCTCCTAATGTACATATCTTATAGTACACTGCTTTATTCCAACAAAAGTATCTGCATCATTATCCATAATTCCTTTTGAGCTTGCGTACCTTGAATATTGAGTTACTAGAATAACTAGTAATTATGATACCAAAGTAGACCAGTACTCCTTAGGATTCTTTATCTCAATCTTTTTATTACACACATGCACGAGTACATGTTGAGCATGATTATATTGTGTGGATACCTGATTTGATTGATTGCACTTGATGCCATTCTCTATACGTCTCTACTAGTATTCCCATTGACCAGTTTGGATATGTCCTCATTCTTGTAGGAATTTTTGGATCTGAGAAGGGTTAGAATCGATCTCGCTTTATTAACAAATATAAAATAGAGATTTTAAATAAGATTATGTAAGTGGACTTATTGTATAATTGTATCGATCCCATTATTCTCTCTCGTATCTTTCAACCGGGTGATTAGGTTCAATAACAGGTAGAGCACAACACTTCTGTAGGGCCCGGTCCGATGAGAACTAAACTTTTGGTCAGATTTTGACCTTGGTGTCGTATTTAGTGGTGAGGACGTGGGGTTTAGAGTCTGCCTACACCAGACACGATGCTCAGGCTAAGATTTGGGGGCTAAAAAGCGAGATACTCGACTTCAGTCGGTGAGCCAAGAACTCGGCAGGACCGTAGAGACTGATAGAGACCTTGGGGCGAGCTGAGACTTCACAGACCAGTAAAAGTAGTAGAAACGTATAGAACAGAGCCCCGGCCGAGGCTGTAGTTTGAGATAAAAGTGTATGTATTTCAGTCCGCCCGGACAACTTGCAGTACGGTCAAAGCGTTACAAGCGCGTCCGGGCAGCCTAAATAAGTAGCAGAGTAGTAGATAATAAGGAAAGCATGGCGTCCAGGTGGCTATATGCCACTGGACGAAGGGTTTAAGCTATCAGAAACGAGGGGTCGTATAAACGAACCCTAGCCTCGAGTAAGAGTAGTAAGTGAAGCTAAATAGTAAGAGAAATGAACGAGGTGCGCGGCCGAGTAGTAGCATTGGACTTCTCGGACGAGTTAGAAAGTGCATTATAAATGCACTACGACCGGCCAAACACTTAGCTGGTCCTACAATGACATCACCAAGTTTGAATAATTTACCTAGTACACATACTTGATCTCAATTTCTAATCTTGTGTCTCTACCTTTCCGCCTTATATTAGCACCATCTAAACATGAGTATTTTGCCCTCCCTATGCTTCTCCTACTTCATATCAGCAACTCCTAAAATCATAGTATACTACTAGCTATACATAATGTAAGTATAGCGCCTGCACAATTGCGAATTGAGTGATGAGTTTCTTATGGATTTATGTTACACATCACTGCGTGTCTAAGTAAAAGCTCTCCTGATATACTAACAACCATTGAAAGGATCAAAAAACAAAAAAAAGAGCAAAACCGGTTATGCGAAAGCAAGATCGGGGTAAGAACGAGAAAAATACATCGCAACAAGAAACCAGGGCAGACTTAAGATTATGGATACAGATACTAGATTAACGGCAATATAACTGAACTCGAAGGCGAGAGCCCAGAGAGAGTTATCTTTTCTCCTTAATTGTCTGCCACCCTGAGTCGGATTGTCTGGAGCTAGGGCTCATTGATAGGTAGAGATCAGCACTTCTGTTGGATCCAGTTCACTCTCGACGGTGTAAGACCAAGTACGTAGATATCCAGTCGTTTTGCATTTTTAATTCACTTTGTAACTCGCCCGGAAAGTCAATTATTACAATATTTCCTTACTCTCTGTCGCGGTACCGGCCCATTTCTCTTACTAAACGGTTTTATTCCTTATCCTTACCCGAGGACAGAATTCGTTTATATGGCCCTTCGTTTCTGATAGATTAAACCATTCGTCCAGTGATATATAGCCACCTGAAAGCCATGCTTTCCTCATTCTCTACCCTTTATCTTGCGTTTCGATATATAAGCCTCCAAACTTGAGGCCATAGTTAACCAAGGCCCGGCTCTCTTTTCCCTCAAGGCTTGACCCTCTGCACTCCGCACCTTGAAATAGCATCTCCCCACTCAATTAAGCCAGAATAAATAATTTCGATGACATGGTTTTACACCTTTCAGAACTTGTTTTAAGTACTAAAATAGCTCTTTGTCGGACAATTGAACCCCTCTTTCCCCTCTTAGCATCAATATCAGTTATAGCCGCTCCCAGAGAATCATGAGTATCGGATCCACGTGTGAGAATCTCACTTGGAATTGAGAGCTGTGAAACAAGTGCTATGAAAAGACACCGGGTTCTCATAAGTCAGATTTTCTGAAGAGTAATTAAATATCTTCAAGCCTGCAACTTCTATGAACTTCTGATGTGCGCTCAGTCACGTGCAGGCTCCCGAGTTCAAGATAGATCAGCTTAGCGGGAATACATAAAGGTCACGTCTCAGTATGATGTAAAACTTCTGGCATGATCACAAGTTTCCCCTGTATGCGTTCCTTGCTATGTGCACATACATAACTACTTTGTAAGCTACTTTTAAATATAAAAACTATATATATATATATAGCTCTGGCTGGTGATATGCATCAGGTGGCCTTGTTACGTGATGCCTTGCATGCATAGTTAGTACTTCGCAGATTGATCTCTAATTGGAGAAAATTTGTTTCTCTGAGCTTCGCGATGTTGTAGTGATAGATGAGATGATTGTACTATACATCTTTCACTTGGGCTCTTATCGAATTGGACCAGCCTCAATATGTTTGATTCAATCTATCCTAATCCGGGTCACAGCTCTCTACCTCGCTTTACAATTTGATTTTGCATAATTACTTACTATCAACCGGTGATCCTCACCGTGTTCGCCTTGAGGCTAGTCCTATATAACATACCACAACCTCTCCCTTTCCTAATCTTTCTTCAACCCTCCACATCTCGCACTCCAAGTCTTATCCAGGGTACGAGCCATGTCAGAGTTTTACTCCCTTCGAGGTTCGTTTCGAGTGCTTCATATTAGCTCTTGGTTGACTGACTATTCCTTTAAGTATCGCGGTCCGACGTAACTATCCCGGGAAATTAAAATCTCCGAAGCTTTACGTTAAAATCGTTGTTGGAGACGAGAGACATAAAACAAGATCTGTCGACCGGCTGCCACCTCAATGGAACGAGGCCTTTCCCATGTACGCTAACTGATCTTTAGTTTTCGCCCATTCATTTTAGTTACTAAGAATGACTTCTTGTGAACAAGTGCATGCATAAGCTCGGACAAAGAGAATAGAATCGCCATCGTGTTGAAGAAGAACGCTTTTTTGTTTAATAGGAGTATAGGAAGTATCGAATGTCGCTTAAAGGATATACTTAAAGAGAGCGGTGAAGGTAAGGACAAAATAGTGCTATTCTCTCTTAAATACTGAAGGAGGCAAAACAGACGCTTGCATTCTTCTACAGTCAAAGTCTGGGTCGCATCCATTATTTTTATCTCTTCAGCCATCAGACAGTATAAAGAATGCTGAGATAACTCTCATCAATCTTGCTAATGTACTCTTTGACGATCAACCCTCCAATTACGGTGACTTTGCGGAGAACATCAATGCAATATATGGTACAGCAATGCGCGTAGCAAAGAACAAGGCATGTCAATCGTTGGTGGGTGTGGGAAATACTATAACTGCCTTCGTAAAATTTGGAGATAGTATAGCAGACGTGAGTAGACTCAAGTTAAGTGTTGTTCTTAACCTTTAATTGGATTATCTACAGGCAAGCCCGTATCTGAAGCTAGCATGGTCCATAACAACGGCATTCTTGAATGTGAGTCCTTATGTCAATCACTTTACCCTCTTATATACTTAGTCTCTCCAGATAATCGCTACTCAGATCAACACCGATAAACGGATCAGGGATCTCGTGAAGGATCTCATGAGCCTATTCTCGGTCATTGAAGACACTTCTGTATTCAATGATCCATCCCATTCCTTGAGCTTAGTCACTACCAATATCCTTGAGTTTATAAACGAATGTAGTAAGCTCATACGAAGCTATGCACAGAAGAGCTTTATAGGTGAGTTAAAAAATTATACATATATATCATATATTACTCAGTAATAAGCTATACCTCCAGTTCGTGCGCTCAAGCAAAATAAGAGAGCTGCAATAGAGGATCTTGGTGTAAGGCTAGAGAAATTGAAGAAAGAACTCGAGTCAGCTTTTGTTAGACAGGACATTATCGAAAATCGGGTTGAGGCTAGAGAAAGTATTAGTACTGGACTTAGAAAATGTAAGATTTAAGCTCGATATCTGGAGGTTATGTTCTAACGCAGTTAATAACGTAGTTTTGGAAAAGAAGCTACAGCCAAAGCATGAGATTGGCCGTGCGCGCCGAGGGTGTTTGAAAGGAACAAGGACAGGGATATTAGGAGAGGTAGAGAGTTGGGTAGAAGACAAGGGTGCACCAAACGTGCTCTTCATTCTCGGTCATGCCGGTACCGGGAAAAGTACGATCGCCACAACAGTTGCGGAAACATGTCGAGGTACCCGGCTTGGCTCATATCAGTACTTTATACGAGGTAAAAGCGATCCCGCTTTCATAATCCGAACTATTGCGTATGGCTTAGCAAAACAAGATCAGGCTGTTGCAGAGGCTATCAAAGTACAGCTTCTTGATTATGATCTTGAATCGGTTACACCAAATAGGGCATTCGAGATCTTATTGTATGAACCACTTCACGCGGTGGTGAAGAAGACAGGGATGAAAACCAATGTTCTTACCGTCCTTGACGCGTTGGACGAATGCGGAAATAGGGTGTCCCGAGGACCGTGTATCAGAATAATCAAGGAAATGCTGCAAACATTACCTCTCAATTACCGTTTTCTTATCACCAGTCGACCAGAAGAGGATATTGCTTCACCGTTGGAGCTAGAACAACTGGGAATACGCAATATCTGGCTAGATCACACCTCAGACGATGCCACAAAAGACATTCTTATGTACCTCAGTGCTGAACTAGGGAGATTGAGGAAGGCTGGTAGGATAATAGTGGAGCCAGAATGGCCATGGGAAGAGAGTATGAATATACTGGGCAGTGCTGCAGGTGGACTGTTTATATGGGCCTCAACCGCTGTGAGGCTGATCGAGAGTAAGAGAGGGGATATGGGAGGAGAGCTGAAGCGTTTAGTCAATACCAAATCATTATCACTTGGTGAGTTGTACGCGACGGCATTTGAGGAATCGCTTAGTTGGGACGAAGATATGAAGAGGGATTTCTCGAGAATATTTTCGTTGATCATGTTCGGGAAGGAGCAACTATCAGACACGGAGATCAATGACTTGTTAGGACTCGATTATTGGAAGACACGGGGAATTCTCAATTCACTACATTCTATAGTCGCGTTCGAGCCTAGCCAGCCGGTCTGCTTGTACCATACCTCCCTATACGATTACCTGATATCGAAGGAAACTCGTGAAAAGGTGTGGTTTATTGACGAAGAAAAAGAAAAGGCGCAAATTTCGCTGCGATGCTTCGAGTTGATGGAGGGCTTCGATTCAATATCTGTGGGCTGGCAGACATCATACAAGTTGAATAAGAACGTAGAGGATCTTGAGGATCGCGTCAAAAAGAATATCTCTACCTCGTTACTATATGCCTGTCGTCATTGGGCTTCTCATCTGCGGGAGGTCCCTTATTCGGACGAACTAATCAAACAGCTCGAATCTTTCGCGTTCAATCGGTTACTGTATTGGGTCGAGGTCCTCAGTCTCACAGGATCGGTATACGATTTCCTTCTGCAATCTCTTGAGAGTGCCATCACCTGGATAGGAGTAAGTGATTCCGGACTTGAGTTAAACATAGTTCTAACTAACAGTCATACAGGACAATCACTCACGACTATCTGCATTTCTCCGCGACGCCTATGATCATCTCCTGAGATTCATCGAACCTATCTCCCAAAGTATCCCTCATTTGTATATGTCATTCCTCCCGTTAAGTGAGAGGGACTCCATCGTCGCCGAGCACTACGGCAAGCGAGCGCAATCACTACCACGGGTCGAGTATCTTGGAAACAAGCCCCAGATGGCATGTACCAGGCAAATAGAGGTTGGCAGTTCGGTCCATTCTATTTCATACTCGCCTGATGGTGAACGGATTGCATCGGGATCAGACGCACATGTCATCGAGGTATGGAATGTGGTGAGTGGCAGACGACTTCTCGGCCCACTTCAGGGACATTCGGACAGAGTGACGAGTGTTGCATACACTGCAGATGGAAAATATATTGCGTCGGGATCTTGGGATGGGGAAGTGCGGGTATGGAATGCGGTCACCGGTGAGAGTGCTTATGGTCCACTTACTGGCCATTCAGGCAGAGTTACTGCTGTCTCGTTTTCTGGAGACGGGGAGTATATAGCATCAGGTTCTGATGATAAGACTGTGAGACTGTGGATGCTAAGAGTAATGGTGCACCAGTCGGAGAACCATTGAGAGGGCATTCAAGTTCTGTGCACAGTGTTGCATTCTCACGCAACGGACGCTACCTCGCGTCAGGATCGGGAATGGTAATATCATTTATGGGACGTGCATACTAGAAATATGATCTCTGACCTATTCAAGTGGCACTCGGACTCAGTCTACTCCCTATCGTTTTCTCCAGATAGCGAGCAAGCTGCATCAGGGTCATGGGATGGTGCTATTTATATAGGGAGGTGTCGAGTGGCAGAGTTTGCGTACATTCTCTGGAGACAGCATGGCGACGTAAACTCGGTTGCATATTCTAGTGATGGCAAACATATTTTGTCGGGATCTGGGGATATCATAGTAAGATTGTGGAATGCAGAAAACAGCGAGACTCCTCCATTGAATTACGAGGGTCATAAAAGCTCAGTTTATTCTGTCTCATTCGCACCTGACTGTAAGCACTTCGCCTCCGCGTCGGTGGATGGGACGATCAGAGTCTGGGACATTGAAAAGGGCGTGACACCGTCAGATTCAGAGTTTCAAGGACGAAAGCGTGTAACACATGCAATTGCAATTTCACCGAAAACTGGAAAGTATCTTGTCTCCGGCTCATTTGATGGCTCAGTATGTGTCTGGGCTGTAGAAAGCGGAGATTTAGTCAAAGGGCCTTTAGATGCCAATCTTCTTGGGTTACGTCAGTTGCATTTTCAACCAATGAAATACTCTTCGCTTCGGGATCAATAGACGGATCAATACGAATGTGGAATATGATCGACGATAGATATGTCACATGCAACGGTCACAATTACTATGTTCGCTCACTCGCTTTTTCTCCTGATGGAAAGCATCTTGCTTCAGGCTCTGAAGACAAGTCAATTCGGGTGTGGGGCGTTGAAAATAGCTGCTCTGAAACAGAGCTAATCATCTGGAGTACAGACATCGTCTACTCAGTCTGTTATTCTCCCGACGGAAAGAAGATTGTCTCTGGATTACACGATAAAACTGTTCGTATATGGAATGTTGAAAATGGTGATCTACTTTCAACTCTTGAAGGTCATTCTGATCGGGTCAACTCTGTTGCTTTCTGCCCGATGGATTATACGTAGTCTCTGGATCTCGTGACAATTCAATACGAGTTTGGAACACTGAAACTGGCCAAGCAGCGTACAGCTCACTGACAAGCCATACGAGAGTTGTAAGCTCTGTGTGCTTTTCACCTGACGCTAAATGGCTATTCTCCGGATCAGAAGATAAAACCGTCTGTGTATGGAACGCGTCGACTGGCGTTCTCTTCTTCCAGGCTCGTGTTGCATTACCTGTCTATTCTATCGCTGCCTTCCCTTCGTTTGACAATAGATGTATCAAATTTGCCTCAGTCTCCGAAGATGGAGCTATCCATATCTGGTCTGTAAATATCGAGTCAGAAGGAGAAAAACTGTGGCTTGAAGATGATGGATGGCTTACTGGAAATAACGGCAAATTACTCATGTGGATTCCCCCAGATCTCCGTCGCTCACTCGTATATGGTCCACACACTCTGAATACACGCTTTTCAACAGTTTGGATTATTCAGTCTATCGAGGTGATCAATGGACTGCTTGTTTTCCCTCAAATACTGCTTTTGCGTAATGCTGCGGATTTTATATTCATAACAATAGCTGTGCTTGAATGACTTTATCTACACTCTACACTATTGCAACTTTGTCAGATACTTTTTCTATCTACACTTATCTTTTCGCTTACTATCATTCACATAGACTGTGACTAATATCCATCACTATCTCACTGATGCCAAGTAAACGACTTATTTCTTTACGTCTCTAAGCTTTTTCTCCATTAGCCTGCGAAAGAACATACGAGTTCTCAAGTATTCCCAATCCAGGTTACCTCTGGAGTTTGGAGTTTTGGTAAGAAGACACAGATAGATCTGCTGTTTAGCTATACATGTGGTTGATTCCGAAGTACTATCTTATGTCTCCTCTTTTCCGTCTCGCATTATCGTCTTCAAAGTTCAAAGTATAGCATTACGTATTTAAATGCTTTTCTCACTTCAGAATATAATCTTTCAAAATACAGTTTATTATCAGATATATACAATGTAACTACAGAGCTGCCCAGTACCACTTGTTTAGTGGGCTTTGTGGACTATGTTGACAAGCACTGTGTGTCTGATTTCAAGCTCTTCCGTTACGCTCACAACCATAAAAGAGTTTGAAAAAGAAAGGAAATAGAAAATAGTATCGGATATGTGAGAGCAGAATCAGGATAGAAAGAGAAAATACATCGCAACAAGAAGGCAGGGCAGAGTTAAAATCCTGGAATCAGGATGTGCAATTTCAACGGCAACGTAACTGAACTCGGAGACGTCAGCGGGATCTCCCAGTAAAAGTTATTCTTTCTCCCTTGATTGTCTACCACCCAAAAATCGAATTATCTGGAGCAAAAAATCAATGACAGTTAGAGCTCAGCACTTCTGTTGGGTCCGGTGCGCTCTCGATGGCCCTTGAAGATCCAAGGGAATGAATAATATCAATAACTGATCGTACTCATATCCGCAGCAGGTCTTTAAGGTGAACAACCTTTTGTTGATAGAATTATCTAGGGAAGACAGTAGAATAGATCTGCCACTCAGGGATAAGGATAGGCTCTAAGAGTTGGAAGAATCTCATCTGGGTATATATGAAAGATAGTGAAAATAGGTCTTGCTCGAACAACAAGCATAGCTTGAGTAGAATCACCACAATCATAATACGTAATTGGAGTACTACTCTATAGACAGAAAACCGAAAATGGTATTCTACTTTGGCTCATTGTGAGAAATACACACCTTTTCTAGACTGCTTATTTGTCTGATACTATTTGATCCAGTTCACCGCTTTCATCGTTTCAGGCTGTTTCCATTTTTACTATCAAGCCTGTGATACCCATTGAATAGCCTTGGCACATGTTTTGTATTACGGAATCAAATTTTATCACGATCATGACTTCTTTTGATTACCATCTCTCACATTCTCATCAGAGATTATAACTCCCGAAGAAACGTCGGTATCCCTTTGAAAATTGCAATGTCATTATATTACGCACTTCGAGGTTTGTCTGAGTAGTTTCAGTAAGCTTGAATGAGCTGATTGCCATCTTCTAGTATCACGATCCGATATATCATTTTCTGAAAAATCTAAAGCACCATATCTATACGTTAAAGTCTCATTCGGGGAGCAAAGCTTCAGAACGACTTCTGTTAACGAGCTTCCGCCTCAGTGGAACGAGACCTTTCCAGTGTACGATAAGCCTTATCAGTTCAATTCAAATTTCTAAAAAAAAATAACTATCTGCAAACTAAGTACATGCTCCGGCAACAAAATCGGATTAACCATCAAGCTTATGAAAGAGGGTTTGAGAGATACTAGTATCGGAAGTAAAGAATGTTCTTTTGAAGAGTTATACAGGGAGGACAATGAAGGTAGGAGAAAACTAGAACTTTCTTCAGTCAAATGCTAACAGAGGCACTAAATTAGATATTCACATTTCTTTACAATCAAAACTCGGGACATATTCCTTTTCTTATGTCTTCGACCATCAGACAGAATGAAGAACGCTGAGCTAACTCTCCTAAATCTTGCTCGTCTCGTTCTTGAGATCCATCCTTCTAGTGATGGTAGCTTTGTAGAAAACGTCAATACAATTTACGACACTGCAAAAAACGTTGCAGAAAGCGATGCATTCCAATCCCTTACGCGTATAGGGTATAGTATCACTGCGTTTGTACAGTTTGGAGACAGTATAGCAGACGTAAGTAGCTTCGACTTGAGCTCTGGCCGTAATCTTCTGCTGACCTAGTCTCCTTCTCTAGGCGAGTCCATATCTGAAACTAGCATGGTGTATAACGACAGCATTTTTAAAAGTATTTCATATTAGCGTGATTAATTTCAATCTGATTTACTAATTTCTACAGATGATTGCTACTCAGACGGATATCGATAAGCGGATCAGAGAACTGGTAAAGAGTCTTATGGGTTTATTCTTAATTATCGAGGAGACATCTGTTTTCACCAATCCGTCCAAATCCTTGCGCTTAATCATCACCGATCTCCTTGATTTCATCCTCCAATGTAACAATCTCATCCAAAAGTATGCTCGAAAGACCTTCCTTGGTGAGCTAGTCAAGTGTGTCTTTTATGCCGCGTATTATTTCACTTATTCTATGAAAAAGTGCGTGCCATTTCGCAAAATAAGAAAGCTGCTGTAGAGGACCTAGAAGCTACGTTGAAAGGATTGAAGAAGGACCTCATGTTAGCCTTTAGTCGACAAGAGATTATAGAGACTCGAATTGAGGCTCGGGAGAGGGTCGACAAGAATGAACCGAAGGAACATCTTCGAAGTAAGACTGCGCACATCTGTTCAAACATGTTCTGATGGAGTTACAGGGTTGAAGGAGATTCTACAACCCATACCAATGATGGATGTAGAAGCAAATCGATCAAGGTGTCTTCCTGATACCCGTGTTGACCTTCTACAAATGATTCGTTCCTGGGTTGATGAAACAAGTCAGCATAACATCTTCTTGCTCACAGGAGGTGCTGGAACAGGGAAGAGTACTGTTGCGAGGACCATTGCTGAGGAATTCAAGACTCAAGGCCGACTTGGATCGTATATGTTTTTTGAACGAGGAAAAACAGATCCATACACTGCTACTAACAGTATTATTCGGACAGTTGCTTATAATCTTGCTTGTCGTAATTCAGCGCTAGCGAAAGTAATCGAAGAAGAACTTGATAAAGATGGCGGGATAGACTTTCCATCTACAGACATCTTATTCGAGACACTGTTACATCGTCCTCTTTGGTCAGTCTCTGATGAAGTCATGCACAAACCCATCCTCATTATTCTCGATGCTTTGGACGAATGTGAATCATCCGAATCACAGAAGCAACTAGCCACCCTTCTTAAGAAGAAGATTCCGACATTGCCACCGAACTTCCGCTTCTTAGTGACCAGTAGACCAGAAGAATGTATTGCCGCCTTACTGTCTCCCTCTCGCACATGCTGTGTACATGAAACGATTGGTCATTGTAAGGAAGATGTTCATGCATTCATTAAGGCTAGTATGGCAGAATTAAGGGACAACGGTATTCTAAAAGTGCGAGACGACTGGCCCTGGGAAGAAAACATAAAAACACTTGGAGAAGCAGCAGACGGATTATTCATATGGGCAGCCACAGCTATCAAATTTATCTCTGAGAAGGGAACTGATAAACTCGGGAGATTGATAAGCTTGGTGAAGGACGCAAAAACACTAAGCAAAGATCTAGGTCTAACAAAGCTCTATGAAACGGTACTAGAATCTGCTATAGTGTGGAATGATGACACGATGAGAAAACGATTTTCGAAAGTCTTTGCCCTGATTCTCTTTGGAAAGGCTCCTTTGACAGACGACGGAATCGATGGCATACTTGGCTTTGATGAGGGGTCTACAGCGGTTGTGCTGGATTGCCTCCACTCACTGGTTATGTTCAAACCTGGGCGGCCAATTAGAATTCACCATACTTCGTTGTACGATTATCTTGTATCGCGAGACTGCGTTGGCAAGGGGTGGTTTATCGATGAGGAAAAGGAAAAGGCGCATATCTCGCTACGATGCTTCGAGTTGATGGAGGGGCTTCGCTTCAATATCTGTGGGCTGGAGACATCATACAAGCTAAATAAGGACGTTTCTGGTCTTGAGGGGCGTGTAAAAGACAATATCCCAGCGTCGCTACTATACGCCTGCTTCCATTGGGCTTCTCATCTGCGAGATACCCCTTATTCGGAAGATCTACTCAATCAAGTCGAAACCTTCGCATACAACCGATTACTGTATTGGATCGAGGTCCTCAGCCTCGCATGCTCGCTATACACTTTCTCTCTGACATCTCTCGAAAATTCCATGACTTGGATAGGGGTAAGTAGTTCTGAATTATATCATGGTTCAAACTAACATCCATGCAGGACAATCATGCACCACTATCAGCATTTCTTCGAGATGCCTACAAACAACTCCTCCGATTCATCGAACCCATCTCCCAAAGTAGTCCGCATATATACATGACACTCCTCCCGTTGATGAGAGAGAGTTCTATCATTGCTAAGCACTACACAAAACGAGCGCAAACATTAACAAGTGTCGAGTACGTCGGCAAAAAGCCCCGGATGGCGTGTACCTCTCTAATAGATGTTGGCAACCCAGTCTTTTCTATTTCATACTCTCCTGATGGTAAACGCATTGCATCGGGATCATGGGGATATGCTATTAACGTATGGGATGTAGTAAGTGGTAGACTACTCCTCGGCCCACTTCAGGGGCATTCGAGAGACGTCACAAGTGTCGCATACTCTGGGGATGGTAGATATATTGTGTCGGGGTCTGAAGATAACACACTCCGAATGTGGAATGCAGTTACCGGTGAGAAAGTCCATGGCCCACTTGCTGGTCACTCAAGGCATGTCAATTCTGTAGCGTTTTCTGAAGACGGAAAGTATATTGCATCGGGTTCTCGAGACAGGTCCGTCCGATTGTGGGATGCTGAGAGTGGCATGTCAGTCGGAGAACCATTGAGAGGGCATTCAAGGTCGGTGGAAAATGTCGTGTTCGCACCCAATGGATGCCTTCTCGCGTCAGGATCGGCGGATGAAACGATCATTGTCTGGGATGTACAAAGCAGGAAGATGATCTCCGACCCATTCATAGTCCACACAAGCTCAGTCACTTCTCTATCATTTTCTCCAAACAGCGAACTAGTCGCATCAGGGTCGGAGGATCGCACTATTTGTGTATGGGAGGTGTCGACTAGCAAGGTATTGCGTATATTCTCTGGAGACGGCATGAACGTAGTAAACTCAGTTGCATTTTCTGTTGACGGAAAACATATTTTATCGGGATCCCGAGATAACATAGTAAGAATGTGGGATGCAGAAGACAGCAATGCTTCTCCGAAAAGATTCGAAGGTCATACTTACTGGGTCAAGTCTGTTTCATTCGCACCTGACAGAAAGCATTTTGCTTCAGGGTCTTGGGATAAGACGATCAGAGTCTGGGACGTTGAACTAGAAGCAAGAGAATCAGATTCAGAGTTTAAGGGACAAACAGACGCAATCGGTGCGATTGCAATTTCACCCCAAACTGGGAAGTTTCTTGTCTCTGGCTCATTTGATAAGACGGTGTGTGTGTGGAATACGGAGAGCGGAGAACTAATCAAAGGTCCTTTAGAAGGACATTCTAACTGGGTTACGTCAGTCGCATTTTCGTCCAATGAAAATCACTTCGCTTCGGGATCTTTTGACAAATCAATACGAATATGGAACATGATCGACGATAGATATGTCACATGCAGTGGTCACACGGGTTGGGTTCGTTCAGTCACCTTTTCTCCTGATCGTACTCGTCTTGCTTCGGGCTCTGACGACAAGTCAATCCGAATATGGGACGTCAAAAATGGTTCTCTAATAGACAATTTATTCGCAGGGCATACAGACTGTGTACAATCAGTTTGTTATTCTCCTGATGGAAAGAAGATTGTTTCTGGATCAGGCGATGAAACTGTCCGTATTTGGGATGCTTCCAATGGTCACCTACTTTCAACTTTTGAAGGTCATCTTGATTGTGTCGAATCTGCTTCTTACTCCCCGATGGACTATTTATCGTCTCTGGGTCCAATGACAAAACAATACGAGTCTGGGACATTGAGACTGGCCAATCTGCATGTGATCCAATAATAGGCCATACGGTCAGAATTAACTCAGTTTGCTTTTCTCCCGATGGAACATGGATAATATCTGGCTCTACTGATAAAACTGTCTGCTTATGGAACGCATCGACTGGCGATCTCTTCTTTCAAGCTCGTGTTGCATCAGGTGTCAACTCTATCGCTGCCTTCCCTACGTTTGACAATAAACATATCAAATTTGCCTCAGGCTCCTACGATGGACAAATCCATATATGGTCCGTAAGTATCGAGTCAGAAGGAGAAAAATTTTGTCTTAAAGGCGATGGATGGCTCACTGGAAACAACGGGAACTTACTCATGTGGATTCCCGCAGATCTTCGTCGCTCCCTCGTATATGGACCACGCATTCTAAATAGACGCTTTTCAACCAGTTTGGACTCTTCAGTCTACCGAGGAGATCAATGGACTGCTTGCTTCCCCTCAAATACCACTCTCGACTAATGTTAAAGGATTATTGATAATAATAGCCGTGCTTGAATACCGTTATTAACCCGATCACATTACTCGCTCCATCGTAGTTCTGTTACTGGAAACAACGGTAATCTACTGATATAGATCCCCCCGGGTCTTCGCGAATCGTTAGTAAACGGACCATGTATCTGTATATTAAACACATGTACTTTAACGAAATTGCATCTCTAACAAATCAAGGTGACCAATGGGCTACTTGTTTCTCCTCTTATAAAGCATACATATCACATGATACATCTTCTTGTTGTCACAAAATTACCCCCGTACTACTATCCAGATTCCATTACTTTTATCTGTCCTACCGCCTGTCACCCGTTCCCTTTCTATGTCGAACATCTGAATAGCTTGTAAAAACAGTTCCATCGTATGCTAGTACCTGGCTGAGAAGATGCATACAGGTGCAGGAAAGAAGGATCACTTGGAGTTTTTCGGGTAAGCCAATCCAAGTCATATCAGTTAGATGCTTCAGTTTTGTTGTTACTAAAGTCAATCTTGGAGACATAACGTGAAATCTATTGTGATACGTACTTGAGGAATGTCACGACTGACTATAAAGGCTAATTGACTGTGGAGCTTATTATTAATGATTATACGACTTTAGTCCACGAATGAGATGTTAACATACACGTTTGTAGTTCTTGATTTTCAGGGTAGTGTCACGTCGGAGTGTGAGACCTAATGGATGGGAATACCCCTTCCTATTCTGTCTTTCTTTATCATATACCTTAATAGCCCTATAAGTGGCTTACTTTGCGTACACAAGAGAGTAAATGATAGCGGGACATGCAAAAGTTAGAGTAGAATCTTTCGTAGTACTACATGCAACGTAACATGTTATTAATACGTTACGTCATACTGAAATATCTGTGAGCGCAGTTCAGTGTTTTGAGATCTATCGAACTAACAAGAAAGTGATCATATCCGCATTCCTAGCTCGCTATTACCGTATGATATATGGACTCGGTCACACGACCATATTCCAGCGTTTCAATGAGATATCACAGATCTTCCCTCTAGTCATCCATTCATCTATTGCCTCTTGTTCTAAGCTTTGCCGCACATAGGAGAATGGCTAAAACTTGAATTCGGTAAAACCTTTTTCGAAGTTAATATATGAGTATTGATTGGAAACTTATACATGCACAGATGGATCTAGAAGCTATCCGAAACTGCACAGGACTCAGCACATACTGCGGTCGGGCAGGAAAGCAAAACTAATACGAAGTCTCTTGTTAACGAATAGTTCTTTAACTCATAGCTAAACATTTTTTGAGCAAACGTATATTAAGTAAGATATACTCTTTATGAGAAGAATTTGGCTTTGGCCGGTAGCAAAAAGGCAAGAGAAACCCATAACTATCAGAAGAAACTTGAGTATGTACTCGTATCTACAAATAATCGAATACTGACTCACATTATATAGTATATAAGATTGCTTGTCCGCTGATACAGATCGTAAAATGTAGTATCTAACACCGAGAAATAATCCAAAGGAGCAGAATATAGAGCTTTCGACCATTCCAATCCTCCAGAACCAGCTGAGAATTCCTGACCATATTGGAAGAGCTACCAAGAGGACTAATCGAGACAATTCTGGAGCATAAATTGAAAAAGTAACTCTTCCTACTTTGAGATCTCCATTGACATCTGCGCAGTCTTGAGCCTATTTTGCAAGGTGAGTTAGATCAACAAGACATTACGGGTGAATCTACTTGCATGTATTGTAGATAAGAGAGCTAAGGAGCTACAAATGATCGAACATCTCGTAGCATAGTCGGGAGTTGGGGAACCACCTATAGATGCCATATAAGTATGATGTATACCATTACCTTATTAATGAGCACTCTTACCCATAACAACGGTAGAACCAACTTCAAAAGATACGTAACCAAGTACACACAAGAAACTCTTTCCAAACCAATGAGAAGATAGTTCAACATCATTGTGCATTATAGCCACGAGTGTAAAAGCGACACTCGAAGCTACAGTTGTAGCTCCATAGAAGCCTGATACTGCAATACAAACCGGGACGATAGCCCAACGCAAGATAACGGCGTCAGTCTGGGATATGAATCCTGAAGGTATTGGACGCCAAGGATGATTAATAGCATCTTCTTGTATTGTTTTGTATTGATTTGAAATATTGTATTGGATAAGATGTATCCAAGTCCAGAATATGCCTTGAAAAAACTGAGAACAGGATGCGACTGGGGCAGTTATGCTTGCAAAAATAGTCTATATCAGATTTGTCTTGTTAGCGTACATAAGGATAGGGTATGTTGAAAAAATCCTACAATTGGCAACATTATAGTCTTAAAGTCAGAATATGAAAAGAGAAATAGTATATATCCGTAACAATAGGCTTCTGAGACACATTTACATAGATTATGGAATGTCTTTACTAGTATAGAGTCGAACATGATACAGTGTTGTATAGTGCAATGGAGTTATGAGCATGTACTCGATACACTGTATATATACTTAAGATTATCTTACTCTCGTTGGCATCTAGTAGCTCCCCCCCCCCCCAAATTGAAATTGTATACAATCAAGCTATGACACTACTATTTTTTGGTAACTGGCTTTCTCAGTGCAGTTTTAGGTCATAGTACAGTAGCCACCGGGGAGCTGGAAGGGACAGAGGAAACCTGTCATAATAGTACGACTATAAGATCTGAAATCAATATGCACGGCCATATATCACATTTTACGTCCTTGTCAAAGTCATGTTAAGTCATTCTCTAGTAATAAATCAGTGACAAATAGAAAGGTTATCTACTAACATTTGAAAACATTGTTATACTACATACGCAATGAAATTTGAAACGAATAACTGTTGAGCGCATTCTCGCCGATAATTACCGCTATATCAACTTCGGTACCCCATAAATCACTTAGGAATCAGAGCGAAAAACATGTCCCAGATTTCGTCCAAGAACGCCGCTTTTCTGGAGAGAATTTTGACATGCTTGGCTGTAATTTATCGTGAAAGCTGTCTTGCTATAGATACTTTCTTTGACTTATTTGCTAATACATATACATTTTTCGTGAAGGATCAATTTCATGGCATATTTCATACATTTGGAGTCAACTCCAACTTTAGAGATATCGATTTTGGCAGCACTCTGATCAGTAGTATAATGAGGAAGGTATTCCGTGAAGCAGAGACGGAAAGATCTCAGCAGCTTTTCAGTTACCTGCTACATGTAGTAGATAATTATTATGATTGATGGTGTGAATGAGAAATCAGCTTATAAGAAGCACGAGTAAAGATCAATAGTGAGCATGATTTTCTGAAAAAATACTTGAACCCTCCGATTATCTCCACCAACTAAGCTGGTGCACAGATAAGGCTAGGCCACCAAACATTACTAGCAGCGTTCTTTCGTACTTCTAGCAATTTCCACCCACTTTCCTCAATTATGTTCTTGAAGCTATCGATCGTCCGTTCGCTCGCATTTAGTAGAGCTAGCATCTGTTAAAGGGGTTAGGATGATATGAAGGAGTTGACAAATTTCTAAATCTTTACCTGCATATCAACTGAGTAGGATAAAATGTTCGCCCCACCGAGATTCGGAAGTAAAGGATACGGGGGTTTTGCGTCTTTCTCGTATTACTGCCTTCCGCTTCGTGGCATGCATATTTCATAACGGAGTCGATTATAATCAATCGTGTATCCTTCTCAGATGCTGAGCGCAGATTCCTCATGATCTTGATGCAGTATTTGTCAGGCCAGTCATGCGTGATCATGCGCATCATGAACACTGCGGGAGGCTGTGATAAAGTCGGTTGAGGATCAAAGAAACTCGTTCCTGTATTCAACATCTTTAAGCTTTGCTACTATATCGCTAGTGAGAAGAACGTACCTATGAACTGTACTTTGCGATCTTCAATATGCGAAGGAAGTTCCGCACTCCAGAATGCCTCGGCTTCTTTTACAACAGGGGCTCGGTCTTCAATCACTATACGCAACTCTGGGAATGCCTTTGCGATTTCCAGACTAACGTGCCCCTTCCCAGCTCCAACATCTACTACAAGAGCACCAGAGGGTAACAAATTCCAGTCAAACGCAGCGATTATTGCTTTGGGTGGGTATAATTTGTTAGTACTGGTCATGGTACTGGCGAATCGATCTCTACGGTAAGAAGCCCGTTCGTCCCCTGAATCATAGTACTCCCAGTTATCCATTTTGATCCCAAGTGCACGCTGTAAGCTCGTCTCATTTGGCTCTTCCGAGAATGCAACTTGAGGGTCCAGCAGTGTCTCTGGGAGGAATGACATAGCTTTGATGACCTCATCAGCGCCATAACCAGCAATGGCGGCCAGGCCCGAAGAATTCTTGTACTTCGTCTCGGAACTATAGCTTGATTTGTGATTATCACAGTGGAATATAAAGACTCAATACTTACAAGTTCGGCTCTGAAGGGTCCTTTTTCGAGTCAAGCAGAGAAGATAGCAGATTATTGGAAAAAACATTAGGAGACACCTCATTGAACCAATGATTTGTAGCGAGGAAACGGAGCACGCGAGCTTCATAGTAGCGTGAGCAGTTATCTTTGAAAAGTAGTCGTATCATACGAACATAACTTCTTTGGATCGATTGGAGAGGTACACCTTTTGCAAATCTCATTCACGTGTAAACCCTACGAAAAAGGGTTTTACGTAGGTATTAAAAGGATATTTCATCAAGAAGCGGACTTACTGTTGGTCCTGCAGCTCTAAGAATCTCTGCAACATTTGCTGCCTCGACGATGCCAAGAGCAGCGGGTAGTGAGGACTACGTACAAGTGTGTCACAATTAGTTTCTTTCCTGGGCCGAAAACAGTAAATTTGACGTACCCTGAAAGCCATTGTTGCTAAAGTTGTCGGTGGTGATTGCAGTGTCGCGATAAGCTGAAAAGCAGCAGCAACAGCGATGTTCGTATTACTCGTAACTACAGAATGATTCCTTATGCCATCTGGAGTAAATTCAGAGGGATCAATCGGATCGTTGAGTGAAGGAAATTGTTTCCCTGTAGACTCGCAAACATTCAGAATAGAATCGATAGAGGTCGTGATGATGTCTCGGAGTGCTTTCAGTTCCTCAGTCATATCGAGAAAGAGCAGATGTAGTAGATAGGGTTCATTGAAGAGCAACCTGGTATTTATTCTATGACATTCTTAGAGATGCTTCTTCACAAAATCTAAAAAAGCGAGTAAAATCCCAGAACGCTGACCAACACCGAAAATCGGGCCCCGCACGTCGTCATGCTACATCCAACTTTTCACCAGTACCGTCAATTAGTATTATCACGGGTCATAATAAGGCGTTAAGCATGCTTGAGTCTGAGAAATAGTAAACGTTTGAGGTAAAAACCGCTGTATTGGCAATACCCGATGGAAATATATTTTTGCCTTCAAATAGCTGACCGATATATTATATAATAGAAATGATGGCTATGTTATCCTGCTTATTATAGGCTCGTCGATCATAAACAGTTGTACGTTGCATATTTTACACAATTTACTATCGTCCTTCTCATTTGAAAATAGTATATCAGACTAAAATCTTATCATATGCTTAACCTCACCACTCTGAGATAGTCCTTTTATCTGATATACCCAGAAGAGCAGCTGTCCCATATGTTTCACCATCACCAAATCAAGAGCTTTCTTCGGTCTTCTACTTTATCAAAAGAAGCCGTGTATTATTTTAGCTTTTATCTTTCCCAGGTGCATTCGATTCTGATATATTCTCATGATACACGCATATCCAAGTCTACTGCCCTCTCCCAGGTCTATCTATCTTGCATCACTCCATCAACGCAACTATTCTGAGAGTCACAGTAGAGATGACCAGTGAACTGAAAGCTCTTCGAGACATAATCAACTCTTCTATAGACGATATTATCTCCCTTTGCGAGTCAGCTGGAAAGGAGTTTCCGTCTCTCAATAAACCAGTAGAAAGCTCTGAGTTCGAGCCAGATGGGATTAGAAGTCATCCTATTGTGGCAAAACATATATCTTTGATTGTTTCTGCAGCATCTCATCTCATTGCGACCGTACAACAACCTCCGAAAACTCTGACTGTCTCAGCATATGCGGTAAGTCATCAGCTCATTATTCCTACATGAAGCATAAGACTTCTCATGACTCGTCTAGACTACTCTCCCGCGGCACTGAGTATTGTTGAAGAAATCAACGTTGCTGAGATAATCAGACCTGCAGGGACAAAGGTCATTATTTATGACCGTAATAGTATAAACATGCAATAACAATATATAATGCACTAGGGTATGCACGTTAAAGAGATAGCAGCTAAAAGTCACGTCAAAGTGGACTCCGTAAAGCTTGGTATTCGAATATCTCTTTGCATCATTCACTTCGCTTTTTAACCTTGTCGAAGCCCGAATACTACGATTTCTAGCTACCAATCATTGGTTCAAGGAGGTATCACCAGACGTATATACACATAATCTCCTATCGTCCCTACTTGATACTATGAAGGATACTTCATCTCCGGATTTGTGGGTACCTAAATTTAGCTCTCTGCTTTCGCACTCTTATCAAGCTCTAGCTATCAAATGAAGCACAAGAATCTAATGGTCTGGCCGCTATTGCGGGTTTTGGTGGAGACGAAGTGATGAAGGCAATTGGCAGTCTGAAGTCCACAATTCTGGACCCCCAAACTTCCTTTTCTGATGGTATTAGCGAAGCAGCTTTCCAACGAGGCATTGGCACTCCGTTAGACATTTGGTCGTACTATGACTCTGGTGACAAGCTAGCCACATACCGTAGAAGCCGATTCAACGCTGTAATGAGCGGCGCAAATAGACTACAATCTCCTGAATCGATCATCTCTATGTTCGACTGGTCATCCATCCCTCCTGGTGGGC
Organism: Pyrrhoderma lamaoense; assembly: GCA_002794735.1. NCBI lineage: Eukaryota > Fungi > Basidiomycota > Agaricomycetes > Hymenochaetales > Hymenochaetaceae > Pyrrhoderma > Pyrrhoderma lamaoense. The sequence goes on along the minus strand of NBAZ01000024.1, from coordinate 140,405 downwards.
TGATTGTCGATGTCGGTGGTGGAAAGGGGCACGTCTCTCTTGAGCTTGCCAAGGCATTTCCTAATCTGCGCTTTAGAATCGAGGATAGGGAGCTCGTCATAAAAGAAGCTAAACTATACTGGGAGGCAAACCTTCCTAATTATATTCTACAGGGAAAGGTTCGATTCATTGGTATGTATAGATAATATCGTTTCAATCAAGCCAGGTGGAGCGCTCAATATACTGTTAATAAGATCTTGACTTTTTTGAGCCTCACCCACCTCTGCCACAAGTACCGGACGTATTTTTACTACGGCAGATATTACATGACTGGTCGGATGCTTCGTGCGTGAAGCTACTCAAAAATCTCCGAGAGGTAGCAGGTCCAAATACAAAATTAGTTATAATAGACAACATCATCGAAACTTCCTGTGAGGGCCCCATGAGTCTTAACGTCACTAACGGCAAGAATAAAACCCCTATAGCACCGTATCCACTTCTCCCAAATATGGGTGTTGCAAACGTCCTTTCTTATATGACCGACCTTGTGGTAAGGTTCTTTCATCTCTCTACCGTTTACCGATAGTTTTCATAATGCATGTGCCAAGGTCCTTGCCTGTCTCAATGGGAGCGAGCGAACAATCTACGGCTTTGACAGTATCATCAGAGAAAGTGGTTGGGAGCTAGCCGAAGTCAGAGTGGACTCTAGTAATACATCCTGGTGGCCAAGTATTATATGCTATCCAACGACCCAGTAACTTGATATGTAACCCGAGGTATTTCTATACTAAATAGATAAGCAAGATAAGACTATCCTAGCTCATAGTGATGATTGTACTGTTAAGGTATATGAGTCAAAGATCAAGCTAGATGAGTCGAACGCAATAAGACATCTTGCCCACAGACTAGTCCGCGGCGAGCTAAGCTTTGTGCTGTTTCTCTGCTAGTGGAGGACCGGGAAAGCTGAAGCATCATGAATCATTCAGGTATCGCGAAACAACAACTCTGGCGGGCCTTCTCGGGATTTTTTCTTCCCCTTGCTAGTAAGAGAGACATATCTCAACTGTAGATAGGAGGGTTAGTACTGTTATAGCCCTTTTCTTAGACGAGACATTTCCGATTTAATTGTCATCTTCATATCAGCACCAGCAGTGGTCACATAGAAAGTTAGAGTAACGGGAAGAGATGGAGCCCGACCATCACTTGTCAGTAGCGTACGTACACAATGTCCTCCAATCACCCTAACACTTCGAGTCCCTGCCAAGTGACAACTCAACACGCCATCTTCTAACAATAGAACGACTGCCTCGTAACTCGAAGGAATCCGACCCAGCGGGAGAAATACAAGAATACCTCAGCTCAACATGACAAGTACGAACTTACTGGAGCTCCGGGACAGACTACACATGACAACCTGAGGATAAGTTGACTTGCGAAGTGCTTTCGGTAGCTTTGTAATCATATGTGATCCGGTCAAACGTTCTTAAATACTATATTTAGAAATGATCGATCGTATTTCATGACACTAATCTAATAGCCGGCCCCGATCCTCGGTTTTCAGGGTCCGCACAATGTGCATACTTTCTTGACTGTCAATACTGGTTTAGATGTTAATTTTTCTTGTTAAAGTACGACTTTAGTTAGTGGTGGATGATTTGATAGGATATTGTTTGCTTCAGTGCTAGGTTTGTTAGACAACAATGTTCGATAGGATAATCAATTCGGGGTTATCGCCAACCTTGGAAACACATAAATAGTCTGACATACACTATCAGTTGCGGCGCTGTTACCAGACGCATTTTTTATGATTGCCTTGGTCTTTATTTCCTATAATGTTTTTCCGGCCAATCGGCTACTTTACCAAAAGCACAGCTGTCGTTTAACTTTTTTTCTTAAAAGTTCCCCTTCTCATCGTTTATGTCACTGCCGCTATGGCGTCGCAGGAAGACCTTGAGCTCGCCATCCAGCTAGTGAAGGCGGGTAGGATTCCTCTCTTAACGAGTCGTAAGTCCTTTTCACAATATGCATCGAGGCTTGGCTTTGATTAGTATGACGTTCTGGCGCAGCCCCTTCGCTTACCTGGGCTCTGATGGACTACCGTAAGTCACCTTTTTTCTGCCCCTGGCACTAGTCCCTTACCTGTTCTGTGATGTAATTATACTAGTGATTACACTTGAAGATGAGGTTCGAAACAAAGTTTAATAAGAAACTGTTTGTGTGTCTAATGCAGATTCTGGATTAGATCAGATATGTTTGGGTAAGTATATGTGTACCTAATTGTGATGGTAACGATTGACTGTTTTTACGATAGCCAGGAAAGCTGAATTTTGGGAAAATCATGTTCTTCTTGGTATGTTAAAGTCTACCATCCCAAGAATTAGCAATTTCTAATTTATGTATTGTGGTTAAAGATTCGGTATTATCCCATTGCTCTGGCCTTCTTCGATGTAGCACAAATCCACTCTTTTTCGAAGTTTTACCCGAGTCTCTCAGTGTGAGGGTCTACTTGACTTCATTCGTCTATTTCGATGTTTCTGATATCTGGTATTTCTAGTTGTGTGGCAATGGATTGTATCATCCGTGTTGTTGGCGCAATAGCTCTTTGGTCTGTTGAAATTGTTATGCAACTTCGTATATATGTTATCTATCGCTGTTCCAAACGCGTTCGTATAACTCCATTTATCTCTTTGGAAAGTGATATAACTCATATGTTATATGTCACGTACAATAGATTGCTCTCTTCAATGCTACGCTTTTCTTGCTTTCAATCGCTGCCTTCATGTGGATTCTCATCCATAACACTGAGAAACGTGCCGCAGTGATATCTAGTGCAAAGAAACTTCCGATCCCGGGTTGCCCGTCTATACATACAGGTATTGAGTGGGCACAGTGGGTTCCTGGTATGTTTTTTCTCCTTGTTTCGCATGTTCTCTTTCTCACCTACCATCATTCTTTATATTGCAAACAAAAGCCACGATATTTGAAGGGATTTTATTTGCTTTCGCTTTGTTCCGGTCTTTACGAACGATGGCTTCCCGCATGCAGACTAGCAAATTCATGCGCAACTCACTCTGGACTGTCGTTCTCCAAGATAACTTACTGTACTTCTTCGGGTACGTGTATTTAAGTTCACCCTTTACTTCTATGAGAGTAGATTTGGGTTAACTCATACTTAACATTAGGGTGTCAGTCTTACTGGTCTTGAACAACTTGATGGTCGTTGTATGTGCTCTTCTTCTGATTGTAGATATCCCATAACTTATGTTTTGAATGTTTAGCAAAGCGTATCACATATCCCATGGTTTAGTTACGGGTACGCTCTGTTAAACTTCCTCTGTGCACTCAGTTTCTCATTCTATATGAATATCTAGCCCGTTTCACGTTGCAATGGGCATTATGACATCACGTATGCTCCTCCATTTATATAAAGCCGCCGCCAAGGGACGTGTGATGTGTTCAGACGGGAACAAGTCAGGAATGTACGCACACTATGATTTCGCGGGTCATGAAGAGGATATGTCTGCCACATTAACGGAAATCGGATACGCCACGAATATCATGAGCACCGAAACGACAGCGATGAATCTGACACAACAGGAGGAGGATGAACTCAACTCCGATACGCTTACGCCGAAAGACTCGGATGTTATTGAGATGAAGAAATTACCCGAGTGGAGAAGAAATGATAAAGGCAAAGATGTGGAGATATAGCCTTTTTGTTGGTTAACTTATTTGATGTATCATCTGTATATTAGACCTATGGAATATTTTCTATTGTAATACTTGTATGGGGCTTTCATTATAGTTTTATTTTCTTTCTTTTTGCTGTTCATTGCTTTGATATTCGTGACCTTGTTATGTGATGATATAACATATCCGTTGTTTTAACGACGTGGACTACACGTTGCGCTATAACCATATTGTGGTATACAAGTACAATTTGCTATTTAACCTCAAACGGTTTTCATAAATTGAAAAGTCTACGATACTTCAATTATAAGGATGATACTAATATGTATAGTATACAAACAAGAAATTATTGAAAGATCGTACTAGTGAACTAACGTCCAGTCGTTACACTGACATGCTATGAATGTCAATGTCCACTAAGCATCTGTAAGCGTATAAACTCTATGCATCTCTCTCCTTGTTAAAAGCTCAACCGACCTTGCTTTATCTGTATTCAAAATTCGTACGGATGCATATCGTCATGAGCATCCAACCAAGTCACCGTTTCCCTTTGCACCTTTACAACTTTTGTAACATCTCCTAGCCTAGCAGTATTTATTGCTCGAGCATACAATTCATCCGCATATGTAACATATGACTGATTACTCGTAAAATGTGGCTGCTTCTTCCTTGGTGCGAGCTTAACTCGGCTATTAAATACTACTAGCAACGAGTTGGAGTATAACTTCGTTAACACCAAAGCTACACACACATAATAGAGATCTTGAGGATGAGTTAGGAACAGGACTATATCTACAACTGCAACGGTTGCTATAAGTACCATATTATCAATAAGTGGCAACTCCAGCTCGCAAAGACGTTCACTCACCATTGATGAGTCCTGTTTCGACAGTCAGATGAACGAGCTTATTTATGATTCGATGTGTGGCATCCATCCCCGTATCCAGTTTTGATAGCTATATGAAAACAATACGGATTAATCAAAAAAGTAAACAGAAACGTAAATTGGTGCTGTCATACAAAGAAAATCATGGATGTTGTGATTATACATCACAAACAGCACTTCCCACATGCCAGATCTAATATCAGGTGATAAGTGAGCTTATAAACTTTAATATGTGAGATACGAGTACAGTTGTCGTTACGTGTGTCTTCTTTCTAGTAAATTGAAAACAGCAGCTTGTTTTGTTTGAAACCTGAGAAATCCCTGTTATCCCTTGAAGTAGAGACACCTACACGTATAGTTAGAGTTTTACTGCTATGGTGAAGTACTTAATTGTAGTTAAAGTACCTACAATAATAATGACAGCTGCCAGACACCTAGACCCAGAGAGAATATATATTCGATAGGAGTAGTACATCTGCACTATGATACTTACTATCAATGGATGTAAATCATCCATGTCAATACAATAATAGCTCCAAAGTCAGACTTACTTATTCCAGTTAGAATTGGTATCGACAACCAGAAAGTTTGTATATGAAGTAAGATATCGGGTCGCCGAAGTTTCGAGCAAATGTATTAAAAGCAGTAATCGTTGTTATTATTGTTTGCGCCGTCTCGAGGAAAAAAACACAGTAAACCGATGCACGAGCAGAGAATTTGTCTTCCTTGAAGGTTTGGTGATAGATATCTACAAACTCTTAATTACAATCTCGTATCTTATAGGATCGGACTACTTACACATCTGTACAATTAGCACTCCATATAATCCCCAATTGAACATGTACCCTAGTAGCTGTAAGATGTAAGAAACTATTTTATGCAGATAAGAAAGAGTTAGCTCGCCAATGGGCCTGCCCTGACATCTGAGTTAGTGTATACATTGCACATCCTAGTTATTTGTAAGTACATAAAACACGCACATAGATGAGATATCATCAGGGATAACTATGTTGCCTGCCATTGTACTGGATTTAACGGATGATAATTACGAAAGGATGTTATAGTCGCCTTGCTCTACTGAGGGAAGCTCGGATAAGATACAGAGGTGGAAGCAAATAGACACTGCAAATAGCGCAGTGTATTTATTCACTAAGCGAGAGATTATTATGGATATCAACGGTAACAAGAAAAACGTTCTTGAAACAGATCCGATAGTCATCGAAACCAAGAAGTAAAATAGAAACACTAAGGGCGGTCAACTGGGGACAAGACTACACGCAGTATGCTACAACCTGATAAGCAGATTAATAGTACTGATGTGACGAGAACATCGGAATTGATTGTTTTTGAAATGGAGAATCGCTCATAGTCTCATGATGACGTACCGCAAACGGCATCATATCACCTCTCTCTTTCTAATCAAGGATCACTGAAAATTACTGCGGGAGAATACGTCATAGTGTAGGATTACGGTTGGGTAGGTTTGTAGAACATTAACATATGTAGGCAGGAGAACATCCGTGAAAATTTTCTATTTTTTACCTTCACCCGCTGTTATCGGTCTGGAGCTTAATTTTGCTATCAAAGCTCGTTATAGCTGGTAAATAATCTTCCTATTTCGAGCTTATATGCAGGTATATATAAAATTTGCGACACTTTATATTATTTGTCGTAATATTTAAAATAACGTTTGTTTAATTATTTGTTCTAAATTAATAGATTTTTTTATTTATTTATATATATTTATATTTTTTATTATCATGCTGTCGCAACTTTTGTGAGTTAGTATATATAACCCGATGATATTTTGGAAGTTTTGTAACTTGTTTGATAGTTACAGCCGGGTTATCAGGATGGCCCAAAGACCGTGATTACCAAATACAATAAGGCAATCCTGCTTGATAGGTGTTCATGAAATGGCTCCGCCAGTTCTGTATCAAGTGTCCTCTGGTATATCCGATTGCAAATGTAAGACATGGGTTATTGGTGATATATAAAGGTAGATGGCTGTGCAATTCTTCCGAGGCGTACTTTATACTACATTATAATTAACATCATGGCATACAGATACTAATGCCACCTTGATCTCAAACAGTATCTGATTAATACTAGAAACTCATTAGACCCAAAATGCAAGGGATTTATATAGGTGTGAAAGGAGTGATATATCGTACTAGTAGTTGTTGAGTATCCAGAGTATCATATTGTTAATCTGGATCTACCGTTATCCATATTGTTGTCCACTAAACATCTAACAAACTTGTTACTTCTATATGTTTTACTCTATAATAAGAAGCTCGACAGAACTTGATTTATCTGTTGTGAGAATATTGTCAAACGGACGCATATCACCATGAGCATCCGACCTGGTCACCGCTTCCCTCTGCATCTTTACGATGTTCGTATCATCTCCTAGACTAGATGTATGTCTCGCTCGAGCATGAGAGTTGTTTGCATATGCAATATATGGCTGATTGCTCGTAGAGCGTGATTTTCTCTTCCTTGGCACAAGCTTAACTCGGCTGTTAAACATCACTAGCAACGAGTTTGAATACAGCTTTGTTAATACCAATCCTACACACACAAAATAGAGCTTTTGGGGATGGGTAAGGAACAATATTATATCAATAACTGCCATGGTTGCTATAAGTACCATTATCAATAAGATAGACAACTCCAGCTCGCGAAGACGTTCACTCACCATTGACGAGTCCTGTTTCGACAGTCAGATGAACGAGCTTATTTATGATCCGATGTGTGGCATCCATCCCCGTATCCAGTTTTGATAGCTATATGATAACAATACGGATTAATCAAAAAAAGTAAACAGAAACGTAAGTTTGGTGCTGTCATACAAAGAAAATCATGGATGTTGTGATTATTACATCACAAACAGCACTTCCCACATGCCAGATCTAATATTAGATGATAAGTAAACTTATAAACTTTGATTATATGAAATACAAGTACAGTTGTCGTTACGCGTGTCTTCTTTTCTAGTAAATTGAAAACAGCAGCTTGTTTTGTTTGAAACCCTGAGAAAATTCCTGTTATCCCTTGAAGTAGAGACACCTACACGCATAGTTAGAGTTTATACTGCTATGGTGAAGTACTTATACTAAAGGTTAAAGTACCTACAACAATAATGACAGCTGCCAGACACCTAGACCCAGAGAGAATATATATTCGATAAGAGTGGTACATCTGCACTATGATACTTACTATCAATGGATGTAAATCATCCATGTCAATACAATAATAGCTCCAAAGTCAGACTTACTTATTCCAGTTAGAATTGGTATCGACAACCAGAAAGTTTGTATATGAAGTAGGATATCAGCATCGCCGAAGTTTCGAGCAAATGTATTAAAAGCGTCATGTGTTGTTATTATTGTTTGCATCGTTTCGAGGATAAAAACACAATACACCAATGCACGAGCAGAGAGTTTGTCTTCTTTGAATGTTTGGTGATAGATATCTACAGCTCTTAATTACAATTTTGTATCTTATAGGATCAGATTACTTACACATCTGTACAATTAGTACTCCATATAAACCCCAATTGAACATGTACCCTAGTAGCTGTTTATTGTAAGAGACTGTCGTATGCTGATAAACAAGAGCTGGCACACCAATGGGCCTGCCCTGGCATCCGAATTAATGTATACACTTCACATCATAGATATTTGTGAGTATATTATCCACGCACATAGATGAAGTATCTTCAGGGGCAGTCATATCTCCCTCCCGCGCTACTGGAACCTAATGTATACTATTTTATGGGAGGACGTTACAGGAACATTGATCTACTGAGGACAGCTCCGATAAGAGAGGGAATGCAGGGGTGGAAGTAAGTAGACATTGCAATTAGCACAGGGTATTTATTGTTCAAGAGAGAATTTTTTTTGGATAATAACGGTAACACAAAAACTCTTGAAACAGATCTGATAGTGATTGAAATCATGATATAAAGTAACAACAACGCTAAGAACGATCAGCCAGGCAAGACTACACATGGTATACTCCAAAGTGAGAAGCATATTTGATAGATATTGATGTGACGAGTACACCGTTACTATAATAACCGGTTTTTCTCCCCAAAAAAGGATATGGCTCCCCATCTGTATAAAATTGCTAATCAGAGCTAGACATATACTATATGATATAGATTTGAGCAAACACTCTACAATACTAATTTCTGGCCATCATCTCAAGCGATGCATACTTAGGGAGAGGACGCCACATACCAAGTTGGTTTATCAACACTCGTTATTTCAACATATTATTGGCACGCTCTGATTCCGTATAAATGATAAATGCCAATACAGAGCCAATCAGTTAGCGGCACGCACTGCGGAATGATACAGCGAAAGATGTTATGGTGAATGGTCTGTGAAGTAGGCAAGAGAATATCTGTCGTAGTCATAGATTTGTGGTTTTTTTTACTACTATAAGCTTGTTTTCGTCATGAAACTTTCTTATTATTTCAAGCTTACAAGTAGGCTGCATATATATTAATTATAATGTCAAAATGGTCGTATTATTCTCACGAAATGCGCTTCAAGCCACACATCAATTGAATTATCGACATACAAGTTGCATGAGTACATTTCACCTATACCTAAAAAAAAATCTTTCACTATCTAGGTAGCCAAATCGAACCTCGTTTGCAAAAAAAAAAAACCTATAGATAACCAAGCTCCAAGCCCACCCTCGATCTTCGGTATATCCAAGGTCGTTTCAATGGGTACCTATCCCCCCCTCCCACCTACCGACGATTATTCTTATCTTCTCTCCCCTAAAAAGTATCTATCAAACTACAAATTTCCAAGAAAGTATCGAGTTAGTTCTCTATCCTACTATCACTATCTCTCAATACCAGCCTTTTCCCAGTATATTAGGACACTACAGCGTTCCTCATTCTCACCCCCCGCCCGCTATCTAACCCGTCAGGAGAGGCTCCTATATCCCATGTCACCCCCCCCCCCCTCCGCCTTCTCAATATCATTAAATAAGTAAACACCCGACCGTCCATTTAAGCAGCAATCACAATCGTAATAGGTCTAGGTGCTTTTAAGTAGTAGCAAGCGGTATAATACCGTACCATATCCCTTTTCTCGTTCCCCGTGTAAAGTGTAAATCGTCTGAGAATATAAGAGATTTTACGATAACAAAACTGATGGTTAGTGGTTTTGTCAAGATCAAGATCAAAAATTCAAGATTACGATTCAAGATTACGAGTACGATCAAAAAAAACTAACGATAAAAAAAATAAGGCAATTTACAAACTACTACTACTACTAATACTACCAACTACTACTAACTACTACTAAGAACTAAGAACTAAGAACTAAGAACTAAGAACTAAGCACTAACTACTAACCACGTATACATACACACACAAACACAAATCAACAACAAGAAAGGAAAACATGGAAAGAAAAAAGTGGGTAAGGATTATACAGATACCTAAGTACAACAACAAAGCCCGTAAGCATAAGAGAGAGTACAAGCGAAGTGGGGAGGGGGGGGAAGGGGGTCGTTAGTTGCTCATGAAGTTTCGTGAAGATGTTCGTTGATAATCAATAATCAAATCCTTAGTCCTTAGTCCTTGACTAAAGGCACCTGAGAAACGGTGATACCCATTAGTCTCAATACACATAAACACAGACAGAAAAAAGCAGGGAGGGTAGGAAATACTCACAACTTTTAGATTCCCATCCCCCATTTTCCCACTTTCCAAATCCCCATCCTCGTCTCCATCTCCATCTTCCCGTCTCGTCCTCAACGCACCAACACCAACACCAGCGTATGTATCAAGCTCAATAGACTCATCCCCACACCCTTACCCACACCCACACCCATGCCCAGCTCGTTATCATTAAGATGATGAAGATGAGCAGCATCACCATCACCATCCACATCAGAACAAACAGTCGTAGTCCTAAACGTCAACCCACTCCTCCCACTCCCATTCTTCCCACCCCGATCGTAATGGTGTTCGTGGTCGTAGTCGTAGTCGTGTTCGTTCTTTTTGTCTTAACTGTCCCTCTCCCGCCCCCATTCCCGCCCCCGCCCCCGCCCCACTCCCGTCTTCGAGCGTAGTCGACGTCCCTGTCCCTGTCGTTCGTGACCTCAAAAACCCCGTCCCCGTCCCGACCCATTTCCTGAGTAATAGTAGTCGTCTGACTGTGATTGTGACTGAGACTGGGATTGTGAGTGAGCGGTGGTACGTCCACTTGGAGACGTGATCCCAAGTCCGATGCGGACGATGATCATTGAGAATACCAGTCCCTATGGGGGTAAACACAGTACGCAAAAGACAAAAGACAAAAGACAAAAGACGGAAGACAGAGGGAGAACGCAGAGGGAGAAAGGACTTACGACTATCGGGATACCTATACGCGTGAATTCAAGTAAAAAAAAAAAAGACAGAAAATAAATAAAAATTCCAACCCCCCCCCCCCTCCCCCTCCCCCTCCCCGCCCACAAAAACCTCAAAAAAACTCAAAAAAACTCACAGCATCAAGCAAAACAAACTGGAACCACGACCCGCTCCTATACAGGACCAAAAGCGCCGTGAGCGTGAGGGAATAAATCGCCCCGGACTCGATGACGAGGAACATGATGGGCTCGTAGCTGTGTTTGCTGAAATGCATCAGTTGGTGGTTGAGGTGCCAGATTCGGAAGGCGACTAGGCCTGTTTTTTTTTTTTTTTTGTGTGTGGAAGGGGGAAGGGGGAGAGGGGGAGGGAGTCCGAGATATTAACCAAAGAGCGGGGTGCAGGATAGATAGAAAGATAAAGAGAGAAGTGTGGTGAGTGAGCGATAGGTCGTTCTTATTCTCTCAGTCAAAATATACAGTAAAGAGTGGGGATAGGGATAGATTATGGATAGTCAAACAAGAACAACAAGAAACCAAGCTTAACCAAGAAAACAAGAACACAAGAAGAAGAAAACACACACACACACACATACCGGTACAAATAACGTTCGTAGCGAGCGTGAGGGAGAAGAAGGACGTGATCCACTGTTGGAGTTCGGAGACGAAGATCTCAGCTTCTGGAACGACCTTTGCGAATCCGTATAGGATCCCGATGCCTGAGGCTACGTGCGCCCGTGCGCCGTCGTGCGTGTCGTGTGCATACAAGTGTACATGTGCGTACGGGCGTACAAACGTACATGTGCGTAGAGACGGACAGACGAAAAAGGAGTAAAGAGTAAAGAGAAAGGGAAGGGTTGCAGTCAGTTTTGATTACCAAAAATAAAAAAATAAAATAGGATTGGTATGATATATATTATGTATCATAACAATCAAGTTGAATAGTTAAGAAGTCAAGAAAATAAATAGGACCCGTGGACCGTACCTGTACTTCCCAGCAACAAAAGAAAGGGAAACGCGATGACCGTGAAGCTGTTTCCCCAGACGAGGTAACATCGATGTAACTGCCAAATATCCAAAACACACACACACAAAAAAAAAAGAGGGGGGGGGGGGGAAGGGTGTTCCCAATTAAATAAGATAGATAGATTATATATATTAGATTTAGACACACTCGAGAGAGAGAGAGGGAGAGAGACTTACAACAACGCTATCCCCAACGAGCGTCTGAGCAACGTATATCGTGCTTCCGAATATCTGCGTGAACTCGGAGAGGTGGTTGAAGTACGCTGCGGGACCGCCTGGTTCGTCTCGGAAGGTGATAAAGGCGCGGAAGATGCGGGTGTAGTTGATGCCTATGTGCTGTTCCGTGTTCGAAGAGAAATACGACCCCCCCCAAAAAAAAAAATAAAAATAAAAAATAAAAAATATAGATAAATAAAGAAAAGGAAATAAAATGAAATGAAACGTATGAGATATGGGTTATGTTATTAGCGGACGTGGATGTAGATACATAGAAAAGACCCGGAAAAGAATTCAAGAAAGAGGGGAGAGAAGAGATCCATTAGTACTAGTTTTAAACACAAATACGCGGGGGCGGGGCGGGGCGGGGGAAAGAACTCACCATCGTAGCGAGAGTAAACATAAGAAGAGAGATAGCCATCATAGTCTTATTCAAAGGGTCTTTTGACCGACGTCTGAGCAAGACCCACATCGTAGGGACGAACACGACACAGTATGCGCCTGGGTCGTTGTTAACAAGAATAGTAGCAGTAGTAGTAATAGTGGTAGTGGTAGCAAACAGGATATGAGTATCGGAACGTTAGTACCAGAATAGTAAGTAGCAGCAACCGCGAGATGGTTACCATATAAGAGCGTCTGGATAAATATGGATACAATCTTTGACTACGTTGAACGTTCATCGGTATTGCGTAATTGGCGAGCGGGGAGGTACGTATATACGTTATTGTTAGTATTATTATTATACATGTACCGTTAACCAAGCACCCTATAAATAAATAAACTTGGAAGACGGACCTTGTCTGCTGTGAAAGCCATGTATGACCCGGTACATCCACCAACTCAAGAGAGCGAGGTGGAGGGGAGGAACGAACGGAACGGAAAGGTGGGGAGCGATGCGATGGCGGGGGAGGAGCAAGGGAGCAAAGGGAGCAAGGAGCGAAGAGTAGTGCGTTGAATTACTATAAAGTATATTATAGCTGAGTACTGAATACTACAGCTGGAGCGTGACTACTTAGAAACAGACGTATCATGACTGCCAAGTCCCCCCCAGGCGTGGACTGCGGGAAGCCCGGAAGCAAAACTGGTCTACGTTCGCGTATTTCAAAAAAAACCAGAAATCGTAGAAAGAAGTCAGACGCCCAATTTTAGGTGTGTAATTGATTAGTCCAATTCAGAATATTATATTCATAATTCAATAATAAAATCATAAGATATGATCGAAGCAACCCGCAGATCCTAATCTCCTCGGAGGCTTTTTTCTTTTTACACGCGCGTTGTTGATTGCGCACTCAATATATACACGTTACATGCATATAGTATACAACTTAAATCAACTGAGCGGCTGATGGGGCCCAAGAATCCCTTAATGACGACCGCTCCCACTACTCCCTCCTTCAAGCTCAACAACGGGCTCTCCATCCCCGCCATCGGTATCGGGTGAGCAGTCGTCCCTCGTTCTCAGTCTCAATTTCAATTTCATATCATTCGTCCGTTATCTAACCTGAATGATGCAACAACATTTCAAAATATGTTTCTTTAGATGTTGGATGGGTGTCCCTGGGGAAGGCAAACACGTGACGGACATGGTGCTTAACGCTCTTAATGTTGGCTATCGGCATATCGACACTGTCCGTTTTCACCCTTCTCCCGCCCTTTTAGTTCTCTAAATCTCTTTCTTTCGTTCTTTCTTCTCGTTGACTGTAATTTGGGTTGTGTATATGCATATATGCACTATTTAGGCTGCGAACTACGGTACGCATTTAAACTCAAGGCTCTTGTTTATGTCTTACTGGGCGAATACTTTGATACTTAGGGAATGAAGAGAGCGTCGGGAAAGCGCTCGCGTTAACACACGTCCCTCGCTCCGAGATCTTTCTAACCACAAAACTCGAGTACGTCCTCCTCCCCCATATCTCTCTCTTTTTCTACTTCACTTCTTTGTATCTAACTCTACTCAACACACAAGCCAAAAAGATCACGGGAACGTACAAGCCGCACTCGACACAAGTCTCCGAAAGCTAGGCGTCGACTACGTCGATCTATACCTCATGCACTGGCCCATGGCCGTCGACCCGCTCACAGGCCGGACGCTCCAGCCAGACGAAAGTCCGACAATACATGACACGTGGGCTGAGATGGAGAAACTTGTTGGACAAGGTTAGGCATTTTTTCAATGTTCCTTATTAATTAAATTCTCTTTCTCTCTTTTTCTCGATATTTTGTTTTATGAAGTTTATGATCTTATGGCCTTGCGACTTTTGAATTATAACTAACAACGCATCCTCCTCCCCCCAAATCTTAAACAGGCAAAGCACGAAGCATAGGCGTCTCGAACTTCAGCATCAAACTCCTCACCCGCCTCCTCTCTCACAGCCCGAATCGGAAACAAATAACGATCCAACCAGCCATAAACCAAATCGAGACACACCCCTTCCTGCCAAACACCTCCCTCCTGCGCTTTTGCGCCGACCACGGAATTCAGGTCGTCGCGTATTCTCCGCTGGGGAAACATCGGGAGGAGGTTGTTGAGGATGAGGTTGTGAGGGGGGTTGTGGTTGCTCGTGCGCGTGTGCGTGCGCATGATGATGGTGATGGTGAGCAGCATGGTAGTGGTGAGCAAGGTGAGCAAGGTGGTGGTGGTGCTGGTAGTGGTGGCGTGACGCCGGCACAGGTCTTGATTAGCTGGGCTGTGGAGAGGGGGTGTTGTGTTGTTACGAAGTCGGTTAGGGAGGAGAGGATGAGGGTGAATTTGTCTGTATGTCTTGTTTTCGTTTTTCGTTTTTCGTTTTTCGTTTTTCGTTTTTCGTTTCGTTGGCTCTCTGGCTTTTGCCCCCTTGTCCCCGACTTTTTATTTCTTTTGTTTATTTTGGTGATGGGTAACTAACATAAACGTTATCATCAACTTTCTCTTTAAATGATACATCGGGTACATACACTCATACACTCATACACTCATACTCTATACTCAACCACCCACCTACCCACTCCTCCACCCCACTCCTCCACCACACCCACACAACACACAAAATACAAACAGCTAATCCCACTAACGAACTCCGAAATACACGCACTCAACAACATACACAAACAACCAGGAAAACACCGGAGCGTGTGTGGGTTTCATTCCCCTGATCTTGGAGGGTCTTGTTTTGGATGGACGTATGAGCAGCTTGGGTGGGATGGGATGCGTGTTGGTGGGGTTGTTTCAGAAGCGAATGATTTCGATGGTGGTAAGAGAGTAGGAGAGTAGTACTGAGAATGCGAAGGGAGAGAGTTTGTCTTGTGATGTATGATAACGTTTTGCGTGAGGGGGGTGGGGGGGGGAGGGGGTACGTTATATGTATAGGTATAGGTTAAGCCTGAGTATATGGTATAATAAACGAGAAATTCTAGGTTTGAGCTTGGGTATAGCAAATGAGGTTTTTCATCCCTTCATCTTTCATCCCTTCGTCCCTTTGTCCTACCATATGTAGATTGACACTTCGAAACAGTGATTTTTTTTGCTTGCTATATACTGTATACTACGCCAAGATACAAGAAGATACTTAGTGCTCGGTGCTCGTTTAGGTTAACTACGTTCTTACGTTCCTACGTCTGTGTAATTGGGCTTTATATATAGACTCGACCGTGCTTATATTGTCCATACACGCCCTACGAATATTGGTTGGAAGATAAATTTCTCTATATATGATATAATGATGATGTTATAATATAAGTAAACACGTCAGGTAATCCATTAGATCCTTGGTAAATTATATTACTTATCACTTATTATTTACTATTTCTACTTTATACACGAAGTCGTGCGTTGCTGATGCTGATGCTAGAGATGATGTTGCAAACTAAACTTTTGGTCAGATTTTGACCTTGGTGTCGTATTTAGTGGCGAGGACGTGGGGTTTAGAGTCTGCCTACACCAGACACGACACGACGCTCAGGCTAAGATTTGGGGGGGCTAAAAAGCGAGATACTCGACTTCGGCCGTCCGGCCGAGATCGTAGAGACTGACAGAGACCTTGAGGCAAGCTGAGACTCTTCACAGATCAGTAAAAGTAGTAGATTCGTAGAGAACAGAGCCCCGACCGAGGCTGTAGTTTGAGGTAAAAGTGTATGTATTTTAGTCCGCCTGGACGACTTGCCGTACGGTCAGGAGCGTTACAAGCGCGCCCGGGCAGCCTAATAAAGCAGCAGAGTAGTAGATAAAGAGTACAGGAGACTAGTAGAGAGCTACTCGGGGGGGGGGGAGGGGGGTGAATAGACTGGGGATAAACTGAGAATTGATTGATTAACTATGGCCTCAAGTCTGGAGGCTTATATAGCTGAACGCGAGATGAAGGGTAGATAATAAGGGAAAGCATGGTTTCCAGGTGGCTATATGCCACTGGACTAAAGGATTAGGCTATCAAAAACGAGGGGGCCATATAAATGAGCCCTATCCTCAAGTAAGAATTAGAATTGAAGCTAAATAGTAAGAGAAATGGGCAGGAAACGCGGTTGAGAGTAAGGAAATATAGTAATAAGTACATTAATGTTATAAATACACTACGATCGGCTTACCTACTTAGTTGATCCCTACAACGCCAATAATCACGGCGTGTCGGCAATTACTTAGCCGACCATAGCTAAATTATTAATTTTCAATTGCCTAAAAGGTCAACTTAGATTACCTTTGTAGAGTCGATAAAGTCATCTTATAAGATCTTAAAAGATTACCTGTGTGAAAAAGTCCAATAAAGTATTTCTAGGTCTATCAAGATCCTCTATGTTGATCTGTGTAGACACCAAATTTAAAAGCAGATAATACTAATCTACCTAGATCGCCTAGAAATACTTTTGTCAAGCTTAATGAGGTTCACATAGAAAAAATGGATTACATAGGTTATATTAGATAAGTTATACTCTAGCACGTTCCAAGGCAATGCCTTTATAAGCCGTGCCACTTCTCTCTACATCTCTCTACTATTTTCATTCAAGCACTTAGAACACAAACAGTGTTAGAAACTTCTCTGAAGCTTACTCGGTCAAATATGCAACGTGCATTAGCTAATAATGAAATTTTGGAAGAAGCAATTCGCCTTGAGAGTGCTTCTAGTAGCAAGAATGTCAGCTGGCATCGATGTTCAGACCTCCCAGAATCACGTCAAGGTCTAAACATGAAGGAATTATCAGACGTTACACGACCGTCATCGAGACAAGGCTCGATATTTATAATGTCGGCCCCAAATAATGAAATAACTTCTGCTGCTTCTGAGTCTGCATCCCCCGAGATCAAGCCTATATCATCACCACCACCGCCACAATCTGTTCCTGCAACTTCTCAGGACTCCTGCTTCTTTCGTTCCCGCTTTGGTTCTTCAGTGGCTACAAGCCCAAATCCACGACCACAACTGACACGGAAACTGTTACGTCTTTCACGACTGAACTTGACACAGATACCTCGACTATATTCGATCTCAGTACGGAATTAAGTACCACTACAGATATTTCTACAGAATCTTCTACTTTCACGGATGTTTCTACTGAGTCAACCACGACCACTACGACGGACAACTTGTTTAATTGCATGTTCAGAGGCAGCATCATCTAGTGAGTGGCGATGAATTGACACAGCGTCTTCATCTGGATTTTCCAGTGACCCCGGTCCAGGGCGAATTGTAGCATTTGAGGATGTTGATGACCTTGCTGAGGAAGAACTTACAGAGGCAGGGTCTGAGGTTGTCCGTCTGCGCTGGCCAATGCGGCGATTCCTGCGTGGGGTGAAGTCCATGTCGAGTTTGTATCTTGAAGAATGGAACATAATTGATACAGAGAAATAAATATGTACGTTGGAATGCGCCGCTTAGTGTTGAGATAGTTTTGGAAGTCTTATTGGCGAGCTACTAACTTCGGTGCCCGCTACAACTCGCCAAGCGGAGAAGCACTGAAGGCCAATTATTGAGCACCGTCAAGCCCTTATTGATGAATATGGTCCGGACTATCCCGACAAGCCCGTAAGTTTAACAATGACTCTTACAATATATCATATGGCATTCTTACTGAATCATCTCTCAGAATGACATGCTTTCTTGGCTCATCGATGAGGCAAAGGAGAACTGGAAAGAAGTCTTGTAACCAGCCGAAGCAAGGGAGCTTGTCGTTGAGGCGTAGGAAGAAAGCTCGGCGTCGCGGCGGGGAGCCTGCGGTGCAGGACGCTGGGGAGTGAGAGAGGTAGCACTTAGCTGCTGGTGAAATGCCATCTACTGCAACAGGCGATTTCGATTATATCAGTTCTAGGGTCCGATTTCGGCTATCGCTTTGGATTTTTATGTACTGGCACACGGCAGGCACGTTGACGGTGGTGATTAAGAGTCAAAGTCTGTATATACAGAGTAAAGAGATATAGAGCTCGTCGATGCCGGTGACAGTAAAGAGCGAGAGAGGAGGAGGGAATGCAAGTCGAGAATTACAACTCTACGCAAGGTAGAGTATACAACTACTACCAACAGGAGAATAGGGATGGGTGGTAATGAGAAATAAAAATAAGAGCATACAATCGCATCGGCACTGTCGACGCCGTCTTTCTCGTTGTTGAACACTTGTCCGTAGTCGTTGATGCTGATGGCGATAGCGATGGGGACCGGTGAACAAAGAACAGTATATGCGTTAACACAGCGCTTGCTTACGCTAAATTTCGCCGCTATTCACACATCCTCCATGGTGGGTACACTAGGGTCCTTAGATCCGTATGTCAAATGAATGTCAAATATCTTATATCTGATCCCTTTTATAGAATTTCACACATGCGCTTTTCCACCTTGCAGCAAATCCGAAATATGCCCAACCAATGCACGAGGAAGTTTAACGAGTGACTGCAACGGAAAGATGGACAAAAGCTTCAATGCAAAAGTTGCGCAAAGTAGATAGTTTCCTTCGTGAGAGTCAACAGTACAATGGCATCGGGACGCTCTCGATGACTCGTAGTCGGTATATAGGCATGTTAATAAAATAGGGTTGACATATTCCCCCAACAGGAATTTGAAATTACGACGACATCTAAGTAGATCTAAGCAGACCAAAATACAGAAAAAAATGGTCTACATAGATGATATTATATAACCTTAAGAATACTTATGTGGAGTCGGCTAGAGCACTTTTTTCTCAATTTTCTAGCCGACTCCACACAGGTCTGCTTAAGTGTTGTTGGGAATCTAAGTAGACTTTTCCTCCTAGATATTCCTAGATATATCTACAGGTACCCCTAGGTCTGCTTAGGTCACTTAGTGGACTCTTATACTACTCTACCTAGAAAGCCCTGACACGCGGTGAATCCTTGGCTACTTTTTTTTTTTTTTTTATCTTTTTACGCAAAGTCGCGCGTTGCTGATGCTAGAGATGATGACGTTCACATCAAGTAGCCAATAATTATGTCATTTTTTTTTTTTTTTTTGCAATAAGATGCTCATGAAATTGGGAAAAAGGTGAGGGTCGACCTTGACCTATGACGTCCAATTTATCATTTAAGAACGGGCATAAAGCGTGAGAAGAAAAAGCGGCACTCGAAATAGTGAAATCGACAAGCGTCTAATATTAGTACCTGATAACGAACCCCTCACAAAATACGAAATGGGAATGGGAATGGGGACGGGAACGGGACAATAAGCTCGATGGATGGATAGACGGAAACTTAGTGTTTTACTCTTACTCTTTGAGGGTGATTACATACCGAGTGAGTAGAGATTCGAGTTGGGAGACCTAAGCCCCTTCGTAAAGCCTAAACTTGAACTTGTATCACCATCTCTTTAAATATACATAGAATGAGACATAGGGATAAACTATGTCTTCGACCTGGGAAAAATAATGCTAAAACCTCTCATATTCATGTGATACACTATGCGGGCTCTCGTTATCATCACTCAATATTCTATCTATCAAATCTCTCTTTCCCCCCCACCCTTTCCCGACACACACATACACACACCTTAAATTGACTTCAAGGCATATTCCGTGTGGCCTCCTAACGTCGGCTGACCACTCTAAGCTACTTCTATTTATACATCTTGGATACGGATGCTAACAGTAACTTACTATCGGATCTGTCAAAGGAAGAAAAAGACTTCTTGTCGCTATTATTATCCTAAATAAGCTCTCTCTCCCCCCTCGCTTAAGTGAATAAATACACAGCGGCGCTCATTGAGATGTTATGCTATACTCTCCCTTTTTTTCCCGCCCTGGTTCCCTCCCTCCCTCCAGCCTCAGCCGTCGCCCCCCCCCTGTGTGTATTAATCTTAATAAACGAATTGCCTCCTCCCCGCCACCTGGAGATCAAGATTTCCCCTACGCCCTCTTTCTTTTTCGATTGATGATTTCAAGCCACTAAGATCCAGTAACATGGCGAGCAATACGACTACAACTACGACCGACCCTGCTGATCTCTCGTCCTTGTGCGTAATCAATTGTACTTACGAATATCTATACTGTACACACTAAATTTTGATCTCCCAGAGCAGGCCCATTGGTAAGATCTGCTCTAATCTCCCATAGAAAAGTATCCCCCCCCTCACTCTCCACATTCTAACAGCTACTAGGATATATGTTTAACTGGGGCTTATACGGAATGCTCGTCGTCCAAGTATGTGCGTGTAAACCCTTTTTCATCCTTATTCTTAGTCCCACTTCCCAAAAAAAAATAAAGAAACGTTTCGCTTAACAAAGCCACATAAATTTATCCAATTTATCCATGTATTTAGACATCTACCACCAAGCATTCAAAGGAGACAAGCTCTCCACCCGGATCCTCGTTTATAGCCTTTTCGTCCTCGAGACAGTCCAGACGATCATAGCCACAAACGACGCCTTCAATACGTATGCTCGGAACTTTGGAGATCCTGGTATCATACTCCAAATACAGTTTATTTGGTTATCGATACCTGTTTTGACTGGGATAAGTAAGTGGATCTTGATCTTAGATTCAGATTTTTGGAGATTTGGAGAGAGGGGGAGTTAAGCGTTGAAAAAAATTGTGTTTTTAATGTGCTTGATGGCGCTAATACATGTCAATTTTTTATCCTCCCTCCCTCCCTTCTCCCCCGGAATGAATAGTAAGTGTTATAGTGCAGATATACTACTCTTATCGGATATATGTCCTCTCTGGATCAAAGTGTTTGGCAGCCGTCATTATTGCCGTAAGTACTTCCAAAGTATCTTCTATCTCTAACCAATTCCTAAATATGCGTTTAGGTTTCTCTTCTCCAGGGGGCGTCGGCGCTTGGTTCAGGTATTCAAGCAAGACAAGCAGTCGTCTTCACTTTACTTGAGAAAAAGGCACACACGACGACAACGGTAAGGCCTATACTTATGCTATTATATCATATCGAAAACCTCTCGATGCTTACTATTTCGCAAACGCTGATAGATGTGGCATGTGGGAAGCGCTATTTGTGATGTTTTGATTACGGCGTCTATGATTTTCTTTGTACGTCTTTTCCATACTGTGTTTCTTACTTACTCACCAGCTCAAATCGTTTTATACGTAGCTGACGAAACGGGATACGGGGATGGACGTGACTCGTCGAATCATTTTCAGACTCGTTCACCTAATTGTCGAAACAGGGCTTATCAATGGTAAATAATCATCCCTCAACCTACAATCGTTCATTCATCTCATCTATATCTAATAACTAATAACAATAACGACAACAACACCAACAGCAACAGCAGCAGTCATAGACATCATCCTCTTCCTCACCCATCCCCAAAAACTCTATTTCATGTGCGCAGCACTAGTCCTAACAAAACTCTACTCCAACTCTCTACTCGTACTCTTCAACAGCCGCGTAAAGCTCGCATCGTGGAAAGATCAGTCTCGTTCCGGCTCGACGAGTAACCCTTCATATATAGCTTATGCGGGTAACTCTCGCGGCGCTCGGGTGCGAGCTGTTGGTGGTGCTAATGAGCTGAGGGATGGGAGTGGTAGGACGAGGGTTGTGAGAGTGCATAAGGAGACGGTGACTTGGTCGGATGCAAATGATGATGTACATCCCGTTGGATGATATTTTGAACAAGGATAAGTCATTGTTGGTTATATATCCTTCCTATATAAAGTTAGAATATAGAGAGCTGATAAGCTTATTAGATGTTCAACGGACAACGATATGGATAATGATAGCTCCGGCATAGCTGTATAACAAACACTCTGGATACTCGGATGTTCGCACGATATTTCGCTAACTTCTTGTTTTTTTGTATATTGTATCTGTTTAGCGTTAGTACTTCACTTCATGTAGTGTTTCAGGTTTCAAGAGCTTTTATGTTTAACATATATTGTTTGTGGTGTGGGTGATATGTACTCATGCACTTGTATGTCAATATTTCAATTAATGTGTAGCTTAAAATACGTTTCGCGAAAACGACACAATTGTTTTGAGTATATAACTAGTATATATGTATGCAGCCTACTTGTAAGCTAGAAATAATAAGAAAGTCTCGTGACGAAAACAAGCTTATAATAGTAAAAATAAACCACAAATCTATGACTGCGACAGATATTCTCTTGCCTACTTCACGGAACAACGCATCTCGTAACCATTCACCATGACATCTTTCGCTGTATCATTCCGCAGTGCATGCTACTAACTGAATGGCTCCGTATTGACATTTATCATTTATACGGATATAGAGCGTGCGAATAAAATGTTATAATAACAAATGCTGATAAACTAGCTTGGTTTGTGGCGTCCCCAAACATGCATCGCTTGAGAAAAATGATCACGAGTCTGTATTGTATCACGTTGTTTCTGCGAGCAGAGTATCTGCTCGCATCTATGTGCCTAACTCTGACTATCAATTCTATACGGAAGGGATGCTATATTCTCAACCTGGGAGAGCGGAGCCGGACACGATATAGTTCGTGGGAATTGTATATAGTCATCTCTCTATATCATCAGCAAGCAGTTCCGATGTTCTCGCCAAATCAATACTTATCAAACTTCGTCAATACTTCTTGACGTACTCCGTGCAGTCTAATTCCCCTTAACCATTTCAAGTATTCTACTTCACTTATCGGATTCAATTATTATCAGATTCTATTATCATCTTACTACGTTCTCGATTATCGAATAAATATACATACAGCGCTCATGGAAATGTCAACCTCACTCAACCCTGCATTCTTTCTCTTATCCGAGACGCCCCCCCTCTGGGGATTGCAGAAAAGTTGTATCTTGGCTTGATCGCTGCCCCACACTAATCCAGTAGTATGGCGAGCAATTCAACTGACCCTGGTGATCTTTCATCCATGTGCGTAAATCAACAAACGGTAATGTCTAATATCAAATTTCAACACTGATTTGAGATGCTAGGGCAGGCCCGGTGGTACGCTATACCTTATTTCTGTATAGAAATAAGAGTTCTAACTTTCTATAGCTATTAGGATACATGTTCAACTGGGGATTATATGGAGTGTTTGTTGTGCAAGTGTGTAAGTAATTCAACCCTCTCGGGTCCGATGTTGCTCATAAAACTATAGACATTTATCACCAGGCATTTAAACACGACAAGCTCTCTACTCGCGCATTGGTCTACTGTCTACTCATCCTCGAGACGGTGCAAACAGTAATAGCAACAAACGATGCTTTCAATACGTATGCTCGGAACTTTGGTCACAAAGACATTCTTGTCCAAGTACAATATATTTGGTTGTCAATACCAATTCTAACAGGGATAAGTAAGCTCGATTCAGATAGTCAACTTTGAGATCAATATAGTAACGTCGGTAATGTTCGAAACTATTGATAGTAAGTATCATAGTACAGATGTACTACTCCTATCGGATATATGTTCTTTCTGGATCTAAGTATCTGGCAGCTGTTATCATTGTTGTAGGTACTTCTGCTTCTCCTAATAAGCGAAAGAAATTTGAAGCTATCCGAATATGTCTCTAGGTATCACTACTCCAGGGGGCATCAGCATTTGGCTCAGGTATTAGAACAAAACAGGCAGTTGTTTTCACTTTACTGGAAAAGAAGGCGCGCGTGATAGTAACGGTATTTACACTTTGTCAAAGTTTACTCTTACTATTCTCACTTGTCATTAGATATGGCATGTGGGAAGTGCTGTTTGTGATATCTTGATCACCGCATCTATGATTTTTACTCGTATGTCACCAAGTTACTGCATGCTTGTTCACCCAATATCTACTCACTAACTCGTATCGTTTTGTATGTAGCTGACAAAACGAGATACGGGGATGGATGTTACACGGCGAATCATATTTAGACTTGTTCATCTGATTGTCGAAACGGGGCTTATCAATGGTGAGCAAGCGTCTTACTTAGTTCTAGTCAAGGTTGTTTATCTTGGTATTACTGTTGTCAACACTTATAGCAACAATGGCAGTTGTAGATCTAATCTTGTTCCTTACCCATCCTCAGAAACTATACTTTGTGTGTGTAGCTTTGGTGCTAACGAAGCTATACTCCAACTCGTTGCTAGTGATGTTTAATAGCCGAGTCAAGTTTGATTCATGGAAGAATCAGCCACGCTCCGCTAGTAACCCCTCATATATTACATATGCAAGCAACTCTCATGATCGAGCCGTCAATCCTGTTGAGCTTAGGGATGGTACGAGGGTTATAAGGGTACAGAGGGAGACGGTGACCTGGTCGGATGCACATGAGGATATGCATCCGTTAGACACTATTTTGAACACAGATAAACCAAGGTCTGTTGAGCTTCTTATTGAGGTATATATGTTATTTATAATCTTGTTAGATGCTTAACGGACAACGATATGGATGATGGCAGATCCAGACTAGCAGTATGATACTCTGGATACTCAACTACTAGTACGTTATATCACTCTTTTCTTACTTATATATATCCTTTGCATTTTGGGTATAATGGGTTTTTGTATTAATCAGATACCGTTTGAGATGAAGGTGACATTTGTACCTGTGTAACGTAATGTTAACCATAATGTATTATAAAGTACACCTCGAAAGAATAGCACAACCATCTAACTTTATATATCACCAATAACCCATGTTTTACATATGCAGTCGGATATACCAGAGGACACTTGATCTGGAATTGGAGGAGCCATTTTAGGAACACCTATCAAGCAGGACTGCCTTATTGTATATGTTGATCACTGTAGGACCAACTAACTAGATAGCCGGTCGTGGTGCATTTATAATACACTTTGTAACTCACCTGGAGAGTCCATTACTACTATATTTCCTTGCTCTCGGGCGTGCTTCTGGCCCATTTCTCTTACTATTTAGCTTCACTTTTTACTCTTACTCGAGGATAGGATTCGTTTGTATGGCCCCCTCATTTTTGATAGCTTAGACCATTCGTCCAGTAGCATATAGCCACCTGGAATGCACGCTTTCCATATGATCTACCCTTTATCTTGCGTTTTGCTGTATAAGCCTCCAAACTTGAGGCCATAGTTAATCAATTCACTCCCAATCTTATTACCCACCCCCCGAAGTAGCTCTCTGATAGTCGCCTGTACTCCTTATCTGCTACTCTGCTGCCTGGACACACTTGTGACGCTCTGACTGTACTGCAAGTCAACCGGGCGGACTGATACTATACAAATTTATCTCAAACTACAGCTTCGGTCGGGGTTTTGTTCTATACGTTTCTAATTCTTCTATTAGTCCATGAGCTCTCAGCTCGCCCCAAGCTCTCTATCTCTCTCTACGCTGTAGTCGAGTTCTTGGCACTCCAGCCAAAGTCGAGTTACTCGCTTTCTAGCTCTCTAAACTGAGCCAGAACATTGTGTCTGGTGTAAGCAGACTCTAAACCTCAAGGCCTTGCTACTAAATACTACTAAAAGGTCCAACCCTGACCTAAAGCTAAGTTTTCAGTGGACTAGACAGGGTGGGGAGGGTTGGATTAGTTTGGAACATCTGGAAAGTTGTTTGGAGGGGATTGAGGAGGAGCAAAGCACTCTGATACTGGGAACGGCTGAACCCAGTGTTTGTGGTAGTACTTTGAACATTGCTTGATAATAGAAAGAAGGACAATAATTCCTTCTTTATAATAGCTTGATACTTACTAGAGACCTAGAGTAAATATAGGGAAGGGAGGCTCCATGAAACGATGTAAGGTACATCAAAGATCGAGGATGGCTCGGGACTGGTTATCTATAGTTTTGTGCAAACGAGTTTCAATTCGGCAACCTAGGCAGCCAATAGCTTACATGAGGTATGTGTGAGGCGAGTAAAGGCTTCGTCTCATTTGTCAGAGGCAAAGTGTAAGGTGGTGTAACATACATGCAAATCACGTCGATCAGAGTCACCGAAGAACAAAGAAATTACAAATATAATCTCTTACATATATTTTCCACTTATAAACTTGTAATTATATATGAGAAGTAATCTACACTTACACCAACCTTCATTTTGCCTCTAACGAGCAAGATGAAGCTTTCACGGGGCTTTCATAAGTACTTGGATAGCAGAATTTGAAACTCGTTTGCAAAATATATTGAGCGACTTGTTACGGCCATCTTCGGTATTCTTGTGTCGTTTCAAAGTTTCACTCATCCATGGCTATTCTTACTTCTCAGAAGCGTTGAAAACTAAACTTTTGGTCGGATTTTGACCTTGGTGTTATATTTAGTGGCGAGGACGTGGGGTTTAGAGTCTGCCTACACCAGACACGATGCTCAGGCTAAGATTTGGGGCTAAATAGCGAGATACTCGACCTCGGCCGTCCGGCCGAGATCTCGGTCGGACTGTAGAGACTGATAGAGACCTCGAGGCAAGCTGAGACTTCACAGACCAGTAAAAGTAGTTGAAATGTATAGAACAGACCCCGACCGAGGCTGTATTTTGAGGTAAAGGTGTATGTATTTCAGTCCGCCCGGACGGCTTGCGGTACGGTCAGAGCGTTACAAGCGCGCCCGGGCAGCCTAATAAAGCAGTAGAGAAGTAGACCAAGAGTACAGGAGACTAGTAGAGAGCTACTCGGGGGGGGGGGGTGAATAGACTGGAGATTGAGTGGGAACTAATTGATTAACTACGGCCTCAAGTCTGGAGGCTTATATAGCAAAACGCGAGATAAAGGTTAGATAATAAGGAAAGCATGGAGTCCAGGTGGCTATATGCCACTGGACGAAGGGTTTAAGCTATCAGAAACGAGGGGGTCGTATAAACGAACGCTACCCTCGAGTAAGAGTAGAAAGTGAAGCTAAATAGTAAGGGAAATGAACGAGGCGCGCGGCCGAGTAGTAGAAATGGACTTCTCGGGCGAGTTAGAAAGTGCATTATAAATGCACTACGACCGGCCAAACACTTAGCTGGTCCTACAGCGTCAAGTTACAGAGAAAGAACTTTGTGTTCATCAAGCAATGCTCTGTCCACTAAATCCAGTATAAAACCAACCTCGATGTACCACTTCCATCCCATCACAAACAACTTCTTTCTACAGCTTTCAGCTAATCTCAGTCTTCAAGTAGTAATAATAAGAAATGTCAGGCCAATACTATAACAAGTACGCTCAAGTATCGTATGACCGAACCAAGATGCCAGCTCATCTTCCAAATACGGCGCCTGCTGCCCCCGCCGCACCGGCAGTTCCAGTTCCACAGCCGGTACAATATCAACAACAACAACCTCCAATACCTCCGTTCCCCGTAATTGGTCACGCCCCTTTTCCTCCCCACCCAATCAACGAGTACATAGAGGACCTGCACCCACACCTGGACTACCGCGTCCTGTTCAAGTCAACCGGGCAACTCCTGTGGCTCCTGTGGCTTCCTCCTCGTCATCGACCCAGCCCGCACCGTTGAGATCAGATCGTCCATTTGAATGCGATCAGTGTAGATCAGGATATGCATCCCCGGAAGGACTTGCACATCACGTTTCTGTGAGGCAGAGATGTGGTAAAGGGTGTAGACGGGGATTCTGCAGGACCAAAGACCTTAAGGAACATGAGAAGACATGTAGGGGTTGAAATAAGGACCAGAGAGATAATGTTATAATAAGAATGTGAAACTGAGGAGTTGGTATATTGAAATTTAGTTCGACTAGAAACCTTGTCTGAATAATATTAGATTATGCGAGACTGAATACCAAAATCTTAATAATAGTGAATTTACAAAGACTTGCACGGCGGAAAAGAATACATTTTTCTATGAGTTGGATCACAGACGTTCATATCACCCCTCTCAAGCTGTGCCACGGTGCTATACGTCCCGGAGAAGAATCTACTGAAAGATAAAAAATATAGCTAAGAATTCTATTTTGCCCAGTAGCTAGTCTCAGTCTCTGGACTTCTTATCTATTGATATGAGATGGATCAGTGTTGAGAACAGTGTTGACTATGAATATGTCGAATAAATGGGACTAAGAACATAGAAAGCATGTTGTTGTCCACATGACAAGTATCTTCATCTTGGTTCAGGAGACTGGACTACCTTTCATAACTCGAGCACGTATCTTGTCAGCACTCCTTTCTCAGCTCAACTGACGAACTTTGGGCCAGTTCATAAATGTAGATACGTCAAGATGTGTTGCACTTCTCTGAAATAGCTCTTGATTATCAATCAAAGAGTTGTGTAGCAACATAGATACGTTATAGTCCTAGTTATGACATACAGATATAAAGACAAAGATGCTTGTGAAATAAAGTATCTAATACCTACTCTCCTATATCACCAGCGATTCAGAATGAGTCTCGCTAAAACGCCACTTATTGATAGGTCCACTTCTCAGTACTGCCAAGCCGCTCTGTTATCACTCCTAATTTATGATACAGGTGATTCTACTGCTCTGTCCTTTGTAGCATTATAGGGCTAACTTTAAGATCTGATGATAGCAATAGTTTTGGACAAGGAGGTGGGCTCAGTTTTCTCATTCAGTAGTTATGATACTTAACTATGAATAGGTCAAATATATCTGGGTGCGTATGGTACACTATGGAGCATAACGGTAGCTGGTACTAATAACTTTGTCGAAAAGCGTAATTTGCGATCCTTTGTTGGCCTAGCTTATATGGCTGTGAGAACTTTAATGATCTCTCAAACTCTCGTATCTTACAGCATATAGAATCGGTATATAGGATTATTTGGTGCAGCCTGTGGTTTAGCATGTTCGACGGTCTTTTTATCTTTCTGGATAACATCGAGCTAAGTATGATTACTCCCTACTTGTTATAGCAAAAATAATTACCGGAAACTATATTCTGTGAGTGTCCAGAAGTATTATACTCAATCCTCACTTATACTATATGTTCTGAGATGTGTGTTTTAACCTTAACCGATACTGGTCTATTCAACTGATTACTCGACTAACAATACATCACTAGGCTCCTTTAGCAAGTGGTCTGAGCTTCTATCAGGTAAGATAAAAAATTATACAAATCGGCATTCCACTATCCTGACCTTCGTTTACTTACGAATCAGACTGGGCTACTTTTTTATTGATTGAATGTAAGGGTCCACTGCTCTTTTCAAATGTGGTTAATTCTCCTCACAACAAGGCCGATTAGATGTTCTTCTGATGCGAGTTCGAGCGCTATACTCTTGTGGTCAGTCACCCTAAAGATGGCTTACGTAGAGTCAAAGTAACGTTGGCCCAGGGAAGACTGTTAGCTTATGGCTTAGAGTTCTATTTTCCATAGAAGCATGTTATACCCTGGCTCTACTTGTATATGTTGTGGTATATGAGAAAGGTAAGCGATCTATCCAGTACAAGATAGGTATTTTGTACTGACGTCTTTAATAGTAGGTATACAATCCTATGGAAAGGACATTGTTCTATGTATAGGGGCGAGAGATATACCTAGAAGATATGCGGCTGCCTGGTAACGATATACAGTTCTTCGTTAGTATGCTTATTGAAGCTCTGATATTCTCAGGATACCGCCTTTGATGTATGACTTAATTATGATGATACTAACAGTATGCAAAGCAGTTCAAATCTGGGAAGAAGACCCAAATTCTACAGGCAAGGATCTTATCAAGCTACTAATCCAGCATCAAGCTATGTACTTCGTCTTGTAAGAGTTCAGTATACTTCACAACACTATCATAGCAGATTCTAAGTATCTTTATTAGGCTTGTCGTAAATACACTTTCTCAGATTGCCTCAGAGATTATAGAGAATCCACTCGTATCAACATATCTCAGTGTACTTGGAAATCCCCTTCTACTATGCGTCCTTGGTAGCAACTTGGTGATTCACTTGAAGGAAGAGGCGGAAGAGGAAGCAAATCATAACCGATCCATAGGAGAAGATTCGATAGAATCCATGGAGTTTACAGCTGTAGAACCTCAAAATAACGAGGATTAAACCTATACCGTGATAACCAATGTAGGACCAGCTAAGTGTTTGGCCGGTCGTAGTGCATTTGTAATGCACTTTCTAACTCGCCGAGAAGTCCATTGCTACTACTCGGCCGCGCGCCTCGTTCATTTCTCTTACTATTTAGCTTCACTTTCTACTCTTACTCGAGGCTAGGGTTCGTTTATACGACCCCTCGTTTCTGATAGCTTAAACCTTCGTCCAGTCGCATATAGCCACCTGGACACCATGCTTTCCTTATTATCTAACCTTTATCTCGCGTTTTGCTATATAAGCCTCCAGACTTGAGGCCGTAGTGAAAAAATGAATCCCAGTAAATTCCTAGCTACTCCTCTCGGTCGCTATCTTTCTACACCCCCCCCCGAGTAGCTCTCTACTAGTCTCCTGTACTCTTTATCTACTTCTCTGCTGCTTTATTAGCCTGCCCGGGCGCGCTTGTAACGCTCTCGTACTGCAAGTCGTCCGGCGGACTGAAATACATACACTTTTACCTCAAACTACAGCCTCGGTCGGGCTCTGTTCTATACGTTTCTTCTACTTTTACTGGTATGTGAAGTCTCAGCTCGCCTCAAGGTCTCTATCAGTCTCTACGGTCCGACCGAGATCTCGGCCGGACGGCCGAGGTCGAGTATCTCGCTATTTAGCCCCAAATCTTAGCCTGAGCATCGTGTCTGGTGTAGGCAGACTCTAAACCCCACGTCCTCGCCACTAAATACGACACCAAGGTCAAAATCTGACCAAAAGTTTAGTTTTCACCAACAAACGAGGGAGAGGCTTTACTGAGTTCTTGCAAGGGTACCTAATCGAGGGTACTGGCTTGGAGATATCAGTCAGCTCCGACTGTTATGGTCGATAATGTCGACTAAAGTCCCTTGACACCATTTGAAACGCACAGAATCGGAATAGATAGTTTTCCATTAATAATGTGTAACTACACCTAAAACTAGTTTGCTATCGGTAGTTGCACACTCAATATACTTTCTTAGATGTAAGAGACTGGACGAACTCGAGCTGAGCGTGAAGTTATGTCCTTATCATATGCTGCTTTATATGTGATAAAAATGTGTCATTTAATGTACAGCTTCTTTGTTCGGATCTTAGAATACATAATTTTATCTACATGTTACATATCTATTGGATTATATTGCCTAGTATTGAGGAATAAATCCTATTGAGAACCAGTAGGTAAACCAACATCTTATTTCATCTTCCGCTAACGGGAGAGGGGTTTCATGTAATTGTTTCAACAATTTTTCGCAGTTTATATTTGGTAGCCCCAGGGGCTCATATTCTTCCCCAATCCGTGCCGTTTGGAAGAAATCTAGAAGACGCAAGGCCGGCATCTTCTCATATACGAAATCAAACTCATCTTTTTTCAAATCATCAGTCACTGAGGATTGTAAACATCCTAGCCATTTTTCATATGAGGTGACGCGAAGTTTGAGAAGATTGGAAAGTACAGCTATTAGGGAAGACCATGTGATTGATCTCGGGTTCACAAGATGTATAATCTTCTGGTCCGAGTGGAGTAGCTTCATTACAATGCCTGCTGCAGCATTTGAGGATATCCAAGAAATGTTCTTATAAAACGAGATTATCATTTGTTTCTGTATTTGAATGAGTATACACTCACTCCTTTCATATCCGGAAGTATTTGCAAAGCAATACTAGTTTTAACAAGACTCGGAAACCATTCTTGTTCGTTCCAAGCGCCAAGTCTCCCACCTGTCAGCTGGCCCATCCGGATGATGGTTGCTCGAAGAGAGGCATGTGTTGCAGCTTGTTCAAGTATTTTCTCTGAAACTAACTTGGACTCGCTATATCCGGATCCCATAGCAGTCTCTAAGTTTTCTATGGGCTCCTCGAGTGCAAGTCTGCTCTCGGAGTCTGCAATTATCGTATTGAGAAATTCTCGTGATAGTTCAATTATGGATTGAAGCTTACTACGGAATACCCCAACAGAGCTGATGAAGATAAGTCGAGCTGAGGTTGGCTGTTTAACTTGAAGAGCAAAGTCTATCAAGTGTCGCAAGCCCTTGATATTATTCTCAAACGAAGAAACTGAGTTATTGAAATTTACCATCCAAGCTACCCGATCATATTATATATACTGTGTAATACCTTAACTCAGATAAGATGCGTGCTCACCTGCATGGATCACATGTGTTACAGTACACAGCATCTAGAATTGAAATTTAAGATGGAGAAGGTCAGCCGGTTATATGTAAAGATAGATATATAATACCTCAGAACAACTTTCATATTCGATTGAAAAATCTGGCTCGCCGGTGTCACCTTCCAAAATTCGAAGCTTCTCGCTTTGGAGCAGACTCTGGTCCAAGCCATTTCTCAAAAATGCTTGTGAGAGTCTGTCACGTGCAATTTCCCCTTTTATATGACGTGATAGAGCATAGACGCGCTTAACCGAGTCGCTAACGATGAGTTCCGAAAGAATATTCGAACCAAGAGAGCCAGTAGACCCTGTCAAAAGGATGACATCTCCTTCCAAGGTTGGGGTGCTTGAAGCTGGTGAAAATACTGGAAAGTCTCTTGAGTACCTCGCTATCAGTTCCTGAAGTTCTACTAGCTTTTTGTTACCCTCGAGGCTAGAGACTTTTCCGGCAGATCCATTTACAGCATTATAGACAAAAGCAGCAAGCTTTTTGATAGTAGGGTATGCATAGACAAAATTTACTGGTACGACTTTCTCTGCTCCAGGTTTCGAGCTCCTCAATATGCGCAAGAATGTGTTTCGTATCCACGTTGCCTGAAGACTAATGTAGTAATCAATTTTACAAGTCACCACTATAAACTCTCTGAAAACTACCTGTCCATTCCATGTTCAAAAAGATCAACCTCATCACTTACAGTCTGAGATCGGTTTTTCATGGTAGCTTCTATAACAATTCGAGTAAAGTGAAGAGTCGAAGCCTCAGACCATGTAGTAGGGCTTTGTATCTCTTCTTGAGCGCTCTCAGATACCGAAGCATACAAGTTTTTGATTTCATCTTCATACTCATTGATCATGTACTGACGGCGAACAGTATGCTTCGATGTGTACTGAAATGGCTTACTCGGGGAAGTAACCAGTATCATCTTTAATCTCAAGTTAGTGACTCATCCTTACTTTTGGTATACTCAATGGATCTACTACCTCTTTGAAGATACGGGAATGAGTAGGAGCGAAATTGTTCACTTTTTCTACTGATTGCCTATAATAAAGTATCACCATGTACTGATAGAAATGGCTAGATAATGAGGGTACGTACCATACCGAGTTGCGGAAAGTGATCAATTTTTTGGTGTCCGTGGGATCGAACGTGTGATTTTGCTTGGGTTGTATCAGTACCCCACACTGCACTTGCCCTCGACCGAAGACGATTGAAGCCTCAATATAAGGATCCTTGTTAAGTATATGCTCTATAAGAACTTAGACAGGAATATGTTTTTTTATAACGGGCTGTCATACCCAGTGGCGTTGGATTTGTCTTTTCACCATTTGAATGTATTATCTGATCATCTGTTCTTCCGACTAAGCGATAGCGATCTGGATAATCGGGATGAGCTGAGACGATATCGCCTGTTGAATAAGCGGGGGTCCCATAGAAAGAGCCATTGAATATGTATGGCTTATATGCATTTGAATCCTGATAATGAACTGAGTGACACTATCATATGCATTTACAACATTTCTCACAATGACGACAACTTCAAATTGATTTCCCCCATATTCTTCTAAATGAATTTTCCAACCCTGAGTAAACTTGAAGTATTCCCAGTCCATTCCAGGCGGACCTATAGGATGTTCATCAAGCAATGTATCTGAGTGAAAAGAACTGTAGGAAACAAATACCAGGAACAAATTGGCTTAAAAGAGCCGTTTGAGTTCTAAGAAATAGCTTGAGCCATCATCTCGTCTTACTTTTAATACACATACGTTCCATATGCTAGGTAAACGTTTACCCCCAAAGATGCCAGTATATCTCCAGAGCTTTTCGCCAAGGGCCCGCCGCTGTAGACCTGAGAAGATACAAGGAAATGAGCTGAGATAGACACGTCCAAGGAGGGACTTACTAGTCCTTTTAGTTTTGATAGGGTGAGAGCCTGATCTCGGTTCTCTGCCCATGCCTACCACGCCCGCGGTGAACACAAGTTAATGATATAATCTCAGGCTTTACCTCAGGAAATGATGGGGCTGTAAGTAAAAAGTCTGCCTTAGTACTCAAAGCTTCGTCCAGACTATTGCATGGGTTCGGGACAATGGGAGGAAAGGATGGCTTAAAAACTGCAATCGTTAGACCAACACTTGTCTTTATTTCCGCACAAAATAAGTTAGATAATCTTGTATATGTAAGAAGCAGTGATAGAAAAACGCATACAGGGAAGGTCAAGGCATCCATCCCATTCCATGGAAGATGGGTACAGAATGACAAGCATATATAAGTCCATTGAGCTTGATGCTACTTTTGGCTAAAATGCTTTCAGTAATTGTTGTATCCGTATGAGCGTAAGCAATATTGGCGTACTTGGGACTGTAGAGAAACAATACATAGCCCTATGGGTCAGATAAATAGGCTGGGAAACGACGTTGAACCTGAATGAAATACTTCAAAAATTATTTGGGTACCTCGGTTTCAACTAACTCACCTGAAGAATGATATATGCAAGCGGTTGCGTTTATATCTACTCGCCTCATTGGAACCCATTTGAAAGCTGATGTTTTCTCTCCTGAAGGGAAAAGATTATCAAACACAGGCATACATAACTCTTTAGGTCTATCTGCATCGTTGAGGAGCTTGATAGAGTCTAAAAATAGTTTTTTTATAGCTGTCTCGCTTGAGACCAATACGCAGGCCGCCGAGACGGTGGAGAGCAAGTGCGCAATAGCGGAGGGGCTATTACGAGGAGATATGGAAATGCTATATAACCGGCCCTGAGAATGCCCATGATAACCGATATGTATGAAATTGTTTCTATAGTAGCAGATAACAAATAAGGATGAGATAGCGAATGATAACAAACCATAGTACTCTTGAATGCAGCAACTTACCTGAGGAAGCTAGTATTGCAATGACAGAGGATGGTTTGCAACGCTCAGCTGAGACATGATTAAGGATGTACTGTGTTGCTGCATGAAAGCCTTGTACTGCCTCCCCTATAGTGAGCGTTTGCAGTATACCTGATGTATTCTCATAGATATACAAAGGATGTTTATTGTTGTGATCATGGTGCCAATCATACAGCTCAGGTATACTGATAGGTTCACAGTCAGGAAAGCTCGAGTACGACGGATGCACCAGAAAGGAGGTGGCCATATTGTAATCGAATAAAAACAAGAAGCATTCTAAGGTTTATGTATATACCTTCTAGAATGGAAGCCGAAGTATATGGGGTAGTAACAGCGCTCGGACTTCATAGATTATCCTAAGATTCTTGATTGGAATTGTCAACATAAGGACCAAGAAATGTGGTCCTATGAATTGTCGGATCAATTAGTCATCTGACTCCTAGATGTTTGATTTTATTTCCTTATAAGCTGGAAAACATCACTGATCCTCGGAAAAAGGATATAACGAGTGCACAAAAATTTTGACAACCTTGTGAGCATAGGCCTTTATTTGATATTCAGGACCAGTATGAAAAAAAGAGTTTCGTTCCTAAGATATCCGGATTCAGATAAACTCTGATGAAAATTTTCACTCACACTCATCAGATCGAATAGGGAAGATCTGTCAGCCTGATTTTTAGTGTTACAGAAGTAGTACTCAGCGGAAGGAAGTTTTAGAGAACTATTTTGATGTCAGGAGAACGTCAAGGCTAAAAAAACATACCTTCGACTACTGTAATAGTGATGGAAGTCTATTACTTAAAAGAGGTGTTACTATCAGAGATTGAAGAATTTCATTACAATGTACTGTTATTGAGGCTCTGCGATATCATGGCCGCCACCATCTTAATAGGTATATAAGTAAACTAGAGAAGAATCCGTCTTGTACGTCTCAGCAACAGAAGGATAGTTTATGAGGTGTTTAGCGTGGAAATGTATTTCTTTTTAAGTATCTACTGGTGTAGAATATTAGTAATATAACGGAACGGCAATGAAGTTGAAATTTATCAGTACACTACAGTGGCTATCTGTGGTGCTGATTGCCACTGATATCATCGGTATTTATAATTTAGAACTCAGTTTCAAGTTTACAATGCAGTGGAAACAGTATAACCAGTCGCACCCTCAAATACATATATTACATATACTAACTTGTCTTAACAACTGTCGCAGGCAAGTCACGAGCCGCTTCCTTCCAGGTCTCTTCTTGAACATGAATGACTGTAGTAGCCACGATAGACACGGTGGCGTTTCTATGTGGGCCACCCTTCCTATACCTCGTGTGATGAAGCCCGTGTTCCGGCATAATGCTTTGGTCACCATCAACGATGCGCGCTCTACTATTGAAGAGTACCAAAACCGAGTTTGAGTATAGCTTTGGGAGGGCATATGCACTGCATATGTAATAAAGCTTGTTGGGAAAAGTTAGGAAAAGTATCACATCGATTATAGCGACCGCCGCTGCCACTGTTTCAGTTACAAAGGTAACAAAGGAATAATATGGCATTACCCGTCAGAGACCCTGTTCCTACAATAAGGCACACGAGTCTAGTAATAACTTCGTGGGTTGTATCCATTCCTGTGTCCCGCTTGAGGAGCTATGTACTAGATTAGTGCAAGATTCTATACCAAGCCAGGATCTCTCACATAGAATGCCATACAGACTGTGATAAGTATATCACATACTGCAGTCGAGATAGACCATATCTATCACAAAATATTATAAATTGTGACTCAGTCCCAATATCCTTACGCCTCATATATCCAGTCTTACTTACACTAGGAACAAGGACTGCTTCCACTTGCAGCTCTACATAAGTAGTGATACGATGCGCGTTGATACCTGTAGCAATACCAGTAGAGAACTGGAATAATGACATCTATAAAGTAGTATAGGCAGCTTAATGATTGGCATAAAGTGAAGTGTACTTTACGTACCACTGAAATCACAATAGCAAATATCTTAGACCTCGAAATGACATAGACTCTGTATGCATAATAACTTTGTACCAAAGCACTAACTAGACTCCCAGAGGTCAGTTTCAAAAGCCATAATTGTGGTTATAACCACAAGACTCACTGATAGAGGTGAATATAGGAATGGATAACCAAACAGACCGATCAAGGTATATGTCACCCGTGTTTCCAAAGTTTTTTGCAAAAATAAAATAAGCATCATTAGACGCAACAACTGTCTGAGCTGCCTCTAATACGAAAAGCAGATAAACAAGTGCTTTTGTATATCTATCGTCATTTTTGAAGGCTAAGAAGTATACATCTAAAAAGTCTCAGTCAAGCGAAAGCACTTGTAGTGAGCCAAACATACAAACTTGTACTGTCAATATTCCAAATAATCCCAAGTTAAGCATGTATCCGAGGAGCTACTAGAGTACTTCAGTACCTCTCAAAGGCTTATAGTCATATACTCTTTTACCAGAGGTCCTGCCCTTTATATTCAATTTGGGATCAAAATACATAAGTCATGTAAAAGCGAGTATAACTTACACTGGAGTGAGATCAGTGAGTCCAGCCATCGAAGTTGTTGCAAGCTCATGAGATTGGGATGGCTCTCAAGCTCACTTTATATGTGCATCACCGGACAAGATGATACTTACATAAGTGATCTGGTGGCATTACGCATTATTTTTAGGTATATTAAAACTGGGAAAACTGGTTATTAATGGCTAATCCAAACAATGTATATAGTTGCGGCAAAGGACAATTTCTCGTGTTTTGCGCTTCTGAGACAGCAGGAAGCGTTGTGAATATGCAATACTACTCTCATGGTTCCCTCATTCACTCAGGAGGTCGAGAAGGGTGTGAATATATATCGTGAGTAAAGTACGGTGAAACAAAGAAATCCGTTGGTATGAAAAGTTTTTCAGAATCCAAGTTATATATCAATCAATCAATGATATTTATGTTTGAAGCCCAGGGTTCCGAAACAAGTATCATGGTATCAATTGAATATAAGTAGTTAATATAGTAATAATTACTTCATTGAAACATTCTGGCCCTTGGCTTGATATCGTTTTGTATTCCACAAGAGGCATTCAGTCCTCTCCTACTAGCATTTTACTACTCCTATAGAAAATTGGTACCGATTACATGTATTGTAGATAGTTATGGTAGTATCTAATCCTGGATTCTTATCTCTGTATGTTTCACATCCTGTAGAGTATCATGATTATGATGACTAATATCAATTTTTTAGGGTCAGAAGAGAGGAGGGATATGTTACTCAATATAGAGTTCCGGGTAAGCTCATCATACTACTTTTATTCATTTTCATAAACAGAGCACTTTCGAAACATAGACAAGCACTGATATATTTTATAGATCTGATTTACTAGTATCGACTTGTCGAGTCTACTTATATACGCTCCTATTCATAGACCACCTTTATGTCTGTATAATCAGATCAAAGGTTGATCATCGTGATATCGTTATTATTGTACATATATATACGTAGGCTAAAGCACTTCATCGAGCATCGTCTTCTGATCACCGCGAAGCAATGCCTTTGACAGACAAGAGCTCCGGTTTAATGTGCCTTTATACTTCTTTGAGTGTTGTTTGTCAAACATTCTTATATGGTACGTATGAAAATCTATGAGAATCTTGTGAGCATGTCCCTCATTGACTGTTTCTAGGAGTTTTTTCTATTCTAATTCTCTTGTCAATTCATTCCTTCAGGTAGGTTATCCCTATCTGTCCCTGTTATGATACCGTACTTACATATCCACCTAGATATGACAGAAGTAAATCGCTGGCTAAACGATTTACATTCTTCTTGACTCTCTTCATGTTTACTTTGTCAACTTTGTACTGGATATCATCGGTTTCGAATCTAGTTCTATTGCTCAGAGTCTTTCTATTTTTGGGCCATGAATCATTTTCTGTAGAAGTAACGATATTCAGGCTTTTCCCCATATTCAATGCACTCATAACTATCAATGTCTGTGGTACACCTTCCTTACAACTATGAAATAGCGCTTCTAAACGTCATCATGTAGCTCTTTCTGACCGATGGGGTGGTTGTATGGAGAGCGTGGATCATTTGCCGACATCACCGCTTGAAGATGCTCACTGTCCCAATATTTCTTAATATTTGCCTTTTTGGTAAGTAAATCTATTCTAAGAGTATTAATCATACGCTTGCTCATGATATATTATACTCAGTTTGCACTGCAATGACAATCGGCCTCCGAATATATATGAGTCTCGCAAGCAGCTCAAAACTTGAGACGACAAAGAATGAACGGGCTCTAGACATACTCCAAGAATCTAGCTTGGGCATTTCCTTCCTTACAAATGTAACAGCGACTGCAGCTATATTGATAACATTTTGGTATGTACAGTAATCATACTTCTTTGTGCCCCAAGCACTAGCTAATGGCCTGCTATAAACTAGGCGGCACTTGAGAGAAAATAATCCTTCCGTCCACCGAAATCAAAAGTCAGGTAAAAAGGTGGAGCGTATATTTCTAATGCTTATTGAGTCAGGCTTGATATACTGCGTCTCTGGAGTACGTTTATCTATCGTTTTTATAGAGATGACTCACTTAAACGGGTTTAGCTGGTAATGTTTATCGGAGCACTGATTAAACTACCATCTGGTACAATTGGAGATATATATCTTCCCATACACTGTCAGAGCGCGGTAAGCTATAGACCTTATTTTTCTAGCTCATGTGCCTATCTTGATACATCATCCGAAGGGTATCTACCCAACAGTAGTTTTCCTAATTGTCAGCAGACAGAGATCTTTTGAAGGAAACTCTGATACAAGTGCTAACTCGATGTCAACTGTACCTAATCACACAAGGGATGAACGCGTATCGACTATGGCGTTTACTATCAACGTAGAGTCAGTGAGTGAGAATAGCACGATAAGCTCTGACGTACCGAAGGTATAAGCCGAGGAGTAGTCTATATGGGGTATCTATGGTAATGTAGTGCGTGACTTCGTCTATAAGCTAGTCTATTGCTCTGGCATCCATAACGCTAACATGCTAATATTAGGATTTGTTTCTGCTCAAATGTTTTGTTAAATAAAATGCAAGAGATACACTATGGTCAATTAAATAAGCACTGGAGAACCCAATTTTATGCACAGAAGAAACTCGAAGTTATCAAACCTGATCCTCGTAAGTGGTAAGTAAACAAACTCTCAAAAGAACAGGCCAATTAGATCATAGCAAAGTATCGTCAGTTTATCTCGGCAATCAATTTCAATGTTATCTCACGCTGTTACGTATTGGTAGTAGCCTCCGACGTCAGATCATACTATACATGCCCAAAGCGTTGATTATGCTGCAATGATTCTTATAGATCCCATACTAATCAATCAATCAATCAACGACACATATATGTAAAGCAAATGTCTTTTTTAGGTAGCAAGACCACTCTACACTGCCAGACTATTTGATATTCAAGATTATCTCGGCACCAAAAGACATCTGATCCTGTTCCAAGTTCATAAAGCGAGTATATACTAAAGGTGTATGCTGAGAGGCCATGTCGGCTTTGACACATCTTTTAGATCATATGCTCTTAGTATGTGTTGGGCATATCTACTACCGCGCTCAGTGATTCAAAGCAAGGTTGAGCCTGAGGATTTGAAACATCTCATGGCTGTGTCAAACAATGACAGCGCGACTCTTTTTCACCGCCATAGCCCAATGAATATATATCACTCTTATAATCGTTTCCCCAGTTCCCCCATGCTGGTCATCTCTATATAATGTCTTTGGTAGACGAACGTTTTGTAATAAGTAGTCTCTATGGCTCTCAAGAAATTATCTGTCAAACTTTCTTATTTGGTAAGTATTAGTATTCCAGACTCAAATCTAGCATATGCGAGTACTGTTCTCATCGAAGCTTATTGATCACAGGGATTTTCTCCACCCTCATCCCTTTCTCAGTACAATACCACTAGTAACACACACATACTATTTTTACGGCTCACGCCATACTAAAATTTATCTAGTAATAGGAAAAATAACTCACAAACTAACCGATGGATGTTCATCCTGATAGTTTTTATGTATTGCTTGTCGACGCTATACTGGATCTCCTCAGTAGCGTACTTCGTTCTAACTATCAGGGTCTTCCTCCTCCTTAGTGAACCAGAATCACTTGAATTCACTATAGAGAGGCTATATCCCTTGTTTAACGCACTTATAACTATAAATGTCAGCTTATCTCTCGTCTCCAAGTTACAAGGAATCTAACTCTTGATTAGTTTTTTCTATCCGACGGTGTGGTTGTATGGAGAGCATGGGTTATTTGTCGACATTCCCGTATGAAGATGCTCACTATCCCTGTAGCCCTCTTTGTCTGTCTTTTCGGTATGCGTTGAGCTACTCTTTAGGTAGCTATCATATACTTACTGATAGTCTATATTACATAGCTGGTACTCTCGTGACAATCGGCCTTCGGGCTTACATGTGCATCATAGGTAGAGAAGACTTGAAGGGGGTTTCACGGGCTATAGATATATCCCAAACAGCTAGTTTGGGTCTATCCTTCCTCACAAATGTAACTGCAACTGCGGCCATACTAGTCACGTTCTGGTACGTGAGGACTCAGTAAGATGTGCCCAGGATACTACTGAGTATCTTACTATCAACTAGGAAGCATATGAGGGAGAATAGGCCCTCCGTCCGGCAAGGTCGCAAGTCGGGTAAAAAGGTGGAGCGTATATTTCTAATGCTTATTGAATCAGGATTGATTTACTGTATCTCTGGAGTATGGCTCTCTAATAGTCTTGGTTGGTGATTTACTGAAATGGTTCTTAGATGACAATGTTTATCGGATCACTAGTTCATCTTCCTTCAGGTACACTTGGAGATGTATACCTCCCTATACACTCCCAGGCTGCGGTAAGCCAGTGATGTAATATATACAGTGCACGTGCTCATCGTGATACTCTATCTAAAGGGTATTTATCCAACGGTAGTGTTTCTGATTGTCAGTAGACAACGGTCGTTTGAAGGGAATTCTGACATAAGTGCCAATTCGATGTCAAATGTACCTAATCATACGAGGAATGGACGCATTTCAACCATTAGGTTCACTGTTGACGTGGAGTCAGTGCGTGAAGATAGCACAATTGACTCTGATGTACCTAGAACAAAAACTGAGGAGTAGACTAACAGGGGTATTTACGAGAGTGTATCATATAGCTTCGTCTGTTTGGTAGCTTTGAGCTGGTACTCTAGTCGCTGGCAGTTTTTCTTACATGTGGAATATAAATCAGAATCTCCGGAGATGCAATATACTTTGTACTACAACTCCTCTTCAAACTTAGTTTTATGTGCAGAAGAATCCCAATTTTATCCATTTTTGAATTTCGTGAGCGAAGAATGAACGAGCCAATCAGAACATAGCGGAATTTTACTATTTCACTTTAGCGACTGTCGACTATATTATCCCACGTTGTTGTCTAACCAGTCTTGTGTCAATAAATTTAAGTATTTTTGTGATGTGAAAAAGCATATTTCATAGCTCTGAATCAAAGCGTGAAGACAACTGAAACATACAACAAGTCAGGCCGAATAATAAATATTCGAATTCCGTGTTCTCCGGGTAGAGATAGGTAAACTCATTAAAAGTATGCATACATCCGTCTCACAAAATTTGAAACCTCAGACTTCATACTAACTTCATTATTTTATCTGAGAAGAGTACACAGTCATAGAGGACAAGCTCACTACAGCTGATTGGCTCCAAGATACTAGTACCGAGATGCTGAAAATACTTACATTAGCTTCTTTACATAAGTCGTCTCTATGTTTGCATGATCATGTCAAATGTTGTTTGATCATCATGATTTCTTTCCGTGAACATATATAGGTAGCTCAAAGCACTTCATCGATCATCATCTGCTGGTCACCGTCAAACAATGTCTTTGATAGACAAACACTCCGTTTTATTGTGCCTTTATACTTCTCTGAGTGTTGTCTGCCAAACATTCTTATATGGTATGTGTAGTGATAGGTTGAAATCCCTGTGCGCATGACTCTCAACAACTGACTTCAGGGATTTTCTCAACTCTCGTTCCATTTTCAATTTATTCCTTTAGGTGAGTATCTTCTTTCCAACCCTCTTACGATAACGTGCTGAAAGTACAGCTTAGTAAATTAAGAAGTAAATCGCGGGCTAATCGATTCACGTTTTTCATGACTCTCTTCATGTTTACCCTATCAACTTTGTACTGGATATCATCAATCTCAAATCTTATCATAGATATGAAAATCGATCTATACCTGTACCGTTTGCCAACATCTCTTGTAGCAACGATATTCAGGTTTTACCCGATATTGAATGCACTCATAACCATAAATGTAAGAATCCAACCACTATAACAATTACTGGATTCTGCTTTTTATCATGATTTCATCGTAGCTATTTTTATCCGATGGAGTGGTTGTTTGGAGAGCATGGATCATTTGCCGACACCACCGTTTGAAGATGCTCACTGTCCCCGTATTTCTCATTGTCTGCCTTTTTAGTACGTCAATCTTTTCATTCAGCAATATCATACACCTGCTCATATCATATAATCTGCAGTTTGTACAGTCATGACAATTGGTCTTCGAGTGCGTCTGAGCGCCACAAAGAGCTTAGAAGCTGAGATGCCAGAGACTCAACGGGCCCTTGAAATATTCCAAACTGCTAGTTTGGGCCTATCTCTCCTCACAAATATAACGGCAACTGCGTCCATACTGATCATATTCTGGTATGTACAGTGATCATACCAATTGTAGTCACGATACTAGTCAGTAACCTACTATAAAATAGGCAACATATGCGAGAAAATACGCCTTCTGTCCGGCAAGGTCGCAAGTCAGGTAAAAAGGTGGAGAGTATATTTCTAATGCTTATTGAATCAGGATCGATTTACTGCATTTCGGGAGTACGAATCATTACCGATCTCATATTGATGATTCATTGAGATGATCTTTAGATGATAATGTTTATTGGCTCATTAGTTCGCCTTCCTTCAGGTACACTTGGAGATGTATACCTCCCTATACACTCCCAGGCTGCGGTAAGCCAGTGATATTATATATACAATGAACGTGCTCATCGTGATACTATATCTAAAGGGTATTTATCCAACGGTAGTGTTTCTGATTGTCAGTAGACAACGGTCGTTTGAAGGGAATTCTGACATAAGTGCCAATTCGATGTCAAATGTACCTAATCATACGAGGAATGGACGCATTTCAACCATTAGGTTCACAGCTGACATGGAGTCAGTACATGAGGATAGCTCAGTCGACTCTTATGCGCCGAGAACAAAAACTGAGGAGTAGCTTAATTGATTGCCTA
This sequence comes from Pyrrhoderma lamaoense, assembly GCA_002794735.1. Lineage (NCBI taxonomy): Eukaryota > Fungi > Basidiomycota > Agaricomycetes > Hymenochaetales > Hymenochaetaceae > Pyrrhoderma > Pyrrhoderma lamaoense. The sequence continues at coordinate 95,482 of NBAZ01000024.1, read as the reverse complement.
CGAGAGTGTAGCATGAGGCTTTGGACACGAGTTATCTCAGAGCAGGTACTAAGACGCTGGCTTTCTTTCTCTGTACAGGGAGTTTTGTCTATGAATGTTGAAGATACAACATATCCCATACTATATCATTGCGTAATATACATAAATAGAGACTTTCATTAAACAAACTCTTGAAACTGATACAATAAAGAAAGGGAATCTGAAGTTATCCATCATAGCCCAAACTTTGTAAGCGATAAAGGGCTTCGTAAAAAAACGAGCTAATCAGATCATAGCGGGTAAATACAAGCCCACTTCAACCACTGTATCTATGCTAACCCACGCTGTTGTCTACGTGATCATGTATCAATAAATCTTGCTATTTCCGTAATTTGAAAAAGACTTGTCCTCTCATGTGAGTCTGAACGTGTAAACAGCGGAAATTCTTAAGAAGACAAGCCGGGTAGATAATATCCAGAGTCCGTGTTCTTCGGGGAGCTTTTGGAAGCCTCTTCTAGTCAGCATCCGAAATGTGGATGATTCTGGCATCAGGCTTCTAGACGTGCACAGCATTTGACAATTTGTCAACTCCGGTAACTATAGAAGTGAGAAAGAATATAGTAGTATATCGTTACTTTGGACTTCATTCCCCATGAGCATTATACATGTACGTACAGGAACAGAAAAATCTGTTCGAACTGATGATGTATCACAAGCCCAGATGGGAACAGTAAAAAGATTTTCCCTTATGCTTATCATCGGGAATCTGGGTTTACGATATCTATAAAAATAATTTCATTCATTCAAAAAACTCAGGTCGTATACAAAGGTACATGTACAATATTACAGATCCCAGGAACTAATGCGTGACATGATGAATTAACAACAAGATAAAACCAATATACGAAAAGATAAGTTAAAAGGTACTTTTAAACCGCCGAGTCCGTCAGCCCTCTGATAAAATAGATAGTTATTACTATAAGAGTATAATGAATAATGGTGATCACTTACTTAGACTTGAGATTTGTTATACTATCCATCGGTATCGAATCTGTCTCTAAAAACGATTCTTCATGAACATGGATAGTTGTAGAAAGGGTCGTAGCAGGAGGTGATCGACTGTCAGTAAAGCCTCGTCTATGCATATTACTGAATCCGTACGAGCCCTGGCTGGTAGTGTTCTGAGATTGTACCGATACAACGCGAGATCTACTATTGAAGAGTACGAGCAGCGAGTTCGAATACAACTTTGCCAAAGTTAGTGCAGCACAGACATGATAGCTTTGTCCCGGTTGAGCGAGGAAGAGAATAGCATCAACGATAGCAGTTGTGGCTGTTCCAAAGAAGAAAGCTATAAATCACTTCCTCACAAAGATAGGGTAATAATACATACCTGTTAAAGACCCAGTTTCAACAATAAGTCGAACAAGTCTAGTGATAATTTCATGTGTTCGATGCATCCCAGTATCACGTCTAACGAGCTTTTACAAGAGTCAACTACTGATTACAAAATCCAAAGTAGTAGAAGCTCACAAGAAAGGTCATGCTACCCGCAATCAAGACATCACATGCAGCACTCCCGATAAGCCATATCTATAATTAAGAGCGAAGTCAGGATGTGGATACAAACATAGACATTATTTTCGTTACTTACACTAGTAACAAGATATGATTTTGCTTCCAAATCAACAAAATTGCCAATTTGGTGGGCTTTTGCGCCCGTAGCGATCGCTGAAGAACCTTGAAGTAAGGCAATCTGCGAAGGAGAGAAGATTATCAGCGGGTATCGTGGGTAGCTCAGTATCCGAAACGTTACAGTTGCAACAAGGAGTCCAAGAGGGAGAGAATCTGATAGGCTATAGATGCGTTTCGCGTAGTATAATTGAACGGCGCCACTAACTAGATGAAATCAAGAGGTCGGCCACATGTCCAAAAGCTGTGACGTTTCTTACTCACCTATACCAGTGAGTACTGGCACTGAGAGCCATACATTCTGAACAAGGACGAGAATACCGATATTGCCGAAGTTCCTTGCATAAGTATTGAATGCATCATTTGTTGCGATAATTGTCTGAGCCGTCTCTACAGCATATAAGGCATACACAAACGATCTCGTGTATTTGCCATCCTTCTTGAAAGCCAGATGATATATATCTATAGGTTTTTCCAAAGTCAGAAGTAATCCCCGAGGAGAGGAATAGAGTATACAGACAAACTTGCACAGATAAGATGCCGTAAAGTGCCCAATTGAACATATACCCTAGGAGCTAAACGTGAATTCAGTAAGAAACACACGGTAAGACAAGGGCAGACTAGATGTTACCAGGGGCGCCGCTCTAATGAGGTTGTGAAATAGAAAGGGTCGAAAATGAGCTTACCGAATAGGCAGGTGTTATTGAATCTGACTTACATTGGTGTAGTATCTATTGCTTGCTGAGTGTCTGCCATAGTCCAATATGAATTGCGAACCTGGTGTGCGAAGGAACGGCGAGGCAAAGCTCTGGTGTTGCAACCATTTGGAGCGCCGAGATATAAAGGCTAGAGTTAAGTATCTATTTTTTACTCAGAGTGGGAATATAATCAGCCACTAGGCTAACAAGGTTTGATCTTGGAGTAAGGTGAAACATGGGCTGTGAGCATTTTTGTTCATTTCCGACAACGAGTTGCTACATGTACTTGACCGATGTACGATCCCGTAGATTCGTGAATAACGTACCTAACGTATCACTGCCAATAACAATTGAAATGTTCACAAGCATCGGTTAGCGATTCTAGAATGGCTGCCGAAAATCCGAGAATTAATAATAAACAGATGGTGGGGTGTCGATCATAAGGGGCAGATCAAAGTGCTCTGCGATTGCAATTCATCTTGACGTTGACCTCAAGATGGCTTCTCTCATAGCCCCCGTCAGGATAGACATATAATATCGGATCTGTGAGTATCTTTTCTTCCGTGGAGGCTACTGTCAACGATGATGACCCCTATGGCTCACAGAAACCTCTTCTTCGCTGCCTCAGCCCTCTCCTATCTCGTTCATGTAGCACTCGCTTCAGTTTTCACGGACCCCACTCAGCTAACAAAACAGGAATATGACTTCGTGGTCGTCGGAGGTGGAACTGCAGGAAATGTTATAGCAAATCGTTTGACAAACGGCACGAATTTCACCGTTTTAGTCATAGAAGCTGGAGTAACGTCTGTATCATGTCTTTGTGCTAAATACTCCTAAATGTCATGGGCTGAATAATTCTACACCACAAACCCTTGAACCTTGTAGAAACGATGGATTTCTGCCTTCAATTGTTCCTTTCTTAGCCCCATCAATGACTCCCTTCTCCTCAGTCACGTGGAATTTCAGTACCACTCCTCAACTTTCCCTTGATAATCGGACATTGACTTATCCCAGAGGGAGAATGCTCGGGGGAAGCAGCTCCATCAGTCAGTACTGTCCCCTTGATACTGATTGAAAGATGCCAAATAATAAATTATAGATTTTATGACTTATACTCGTGGGTCTGATGAGGAATACGATAGGTGGGCAAATCTGACAGGTGACTCTGGCTGGGCATGGAAAAATCTTGCCCCTTACTACTTCAAGGTACCTAAAAAAAGTATTGATGCGTATTGAAAATGAGAATTGATAGCTTGTGACAGAGCTCTCGCCTCGTACCTCCCGCCGATAATCATGATACTACTGGCCAGGTCGACCCATCTGCTCATGGAGATGGGCCGGTTGAAATTAGTCTTCCAGGTTTCCCCACGGAACTTGATCCTAGAGTTATCAACTCGACTGAAAACTTCCCTACTGAGTTTCCTTTTAACTTGGACCTTCAGTCTGGTAATTCTGTTGGAATCGGTGAGAATAATGCTTCTATGATCGGTTCCTTTTTTTGTTTATGTTACAATATTACATTATAAATAGGTTTCGTGCAATCGACAGTAGGGAATGCAGAAAGAAGTAGCTCTGCTACAGCATATTTAGACCCTGTTTTGTCACGTGCTAATCTTGATGTTCTCATTCAAACGCAAGTGACTAAAGTCATTTCTAATGGGAAAACTTCTCAAGGGAGGCCAAAATTTGATCAAGTAGAGTTTGCAAACGGCCCTAATGGCAAGTGATCAGACAATGAAAAGGTATTCCATTATTAAGATTATTGTTACAGGTACGAGATACACGGTAAAAGCTTGCAAAGAGATCGTTCTAAGTGCCGGTTCCATTGGAACTCCACAAATTCTTATGCTTTCTGGCATTGGAAATAGTACCAGCCTTTCAGACCTAGGGATTGATACCTTAATCGATCTTCCAGATGTTGGCCAGAACCTCCATGATCATCCGATAATGGCAAATTACTTCGTTGTGAACTCTACCAAGACTTTTGATGACGTTCTGCGCAATACTACTCTCAGCGCCGCTGGCTTGGAACTTTGGCAAACGAACAAAAGTGGCCTATTCGCCGATGCCCCTGTGAACACCATGGGCTTTTTGCGTCTCCCATCAAATGCAAGTATTTTTGAGAATATTACTGACCCCAGTGCAGGTGAGAAAGTTCTATTTTTTTTAGTAGATTTCCACGCCAATATAATCTTCTTTACTTCTTGATAGGTCCAAATTCTGGCCATTTTGAGTGGCTATTTGTCGTAAGTGTTGATGCATGAACTCAGAAGCATGTTAACACTCAAACAATCACCTTAGGACGGATTTATTACAGCTGTCCAGTCTTTACCAGACACAGGGAACTTCATGACCGTGGAAATGGCGGTTGTCTCCCCTCTTTCACGTACGTACACAACTTGTAAAAGTGATAAAGAAAAGATCTGATTCCAGTTACTCCTCAGGTGGTTCCGTTACCCTTAATTCCACGGACCCCTTCGATAATCCCGTGATAGATCCGAACTTCTTCTCCGATCCATTTGATCAGTTCGCCATGGTAGAAGCTGTCAAGGCACTCCGTCGTTTTGTAGCAACACCAGAATGGGATAATTTCATTTTGGGGCGCTTTGGATTCGTTGGAGATGCGAACACGGATGAAGAGATTCTCGAAGCTGCGAAAAAGGCAATTGTTACAATCTGGCATCCAACGTCGACTGCTCGGATGTCTCCTGTGAATGCGTCATGGGGTGTTGTAGACCCCCATCTTCATGTAAAAGGAGCTTCCGGCTTGCGTATCGTGGATGCATCCATTTTTGTAAGAGCGCTTAATTCTTTTGATTGTGGATATCAGAACTAACCAAACTATAACTCTTAGCCACACATCCCGGCCGCCCATACCGTCGCACCTGTTTACATAGTGGCAGAACGTGGAGCTGATCTTATTTTGTCTGAATGGTGCTAAGGGAACAGCTTCTATTGATGAGCTATGATCTCACACGGACTTTGATCGCTTCTTTTAATAACTATACGTTACTACTCTTATCAGTAATACCATAAGATTTATACCATTTAACCGTTCAAATTTGAATATCGTAAACGAACAACCAGTAAGGCATCAAATACATACAAAAGTATACTATACATTCATCTTCTGAAGCATGGAAGACACAATACCAAGAGATTATTTGAATTCACTTTTTTACCCTTAGTTGCGAAAATACTCTGCCTTAATAATATCCGCGGCCTTGACACGGAATCTGTTAGACTTTCTGCTATACGAGACTTAGAAATATGGTTACTGACTTTTTCACCAACAGCATATGTAATAGCTTGTGTGTGACAAGCCAATTCCTGAGGGAAGGACTTAGCAAAGATGGGTCCAGCTCAGTAGTAAAACAACTTACCAAAGGAAGTACAGAAAGATCAACGACACGAAGGTTACTGGTGCCATACACTTTCAGACTCGCATCTACCACTCCTCCTTCTTCTAATGGAAGCATAGAAGCAGTTCCTACAGGATGGTATATAGGGCCACAGTTCTCCTTAATATATTCTTTCAGCCCTTCTTCTCCGCGATCAAGTAGTTCCTTAGAAGGCACGACCTGAGATTTCACGCATTCCTTCATCGGGGAAGTACTATTAAGGCGTAAGGAAAATTGTATAGCATGAACAATGATATCAAGATCAGCTGAGTTAGCAAAATAGTTCGGGTCTATAGCCGGAGGTGCGAGTGGGTCACTGGAGTTGATGTGTACACTTCCTCGAGAAAGTGGGTGCATTAGAATACAAAAGTTTGAGTTGTAGCGCTTCCCTTTGACTGGAGTAGAGTATGGAACGGGTAGATGTCCGTTAATCATAATCACTCTGAAGTTTGAGATGAGTATCATGCATACAGTAAAGAGGGTGAAAGATCATACTCGGCAATAGCTTGTGTATCATCCGTGATTATTCGCTGTTGTATCTGGTATTGTTTCTCCAATCCCGACTTCAGCTCAGGAATAGCCCTTGCGATGCTCTCTGTGTAACTTGCGTGTGCCTTGTCTCTCCATGCTTGTATATCTTTCTTGTCTCCAAGGGTTTCTCCTGACAAAAATGTGAATCCTAGAGCCGGAACAAAAGTCAGAAGTCCTTGACGTTCTTTGCTGTGGTAAAACAATGAGGATTAGTAGACCGTAGCAATAGTACATAGACCTACTAGAGCTCTTGGTGAGCCTTAGCCACTTCGGGATCAGCGAGTACGTCCATAGTGTCTTCAATCGTCTCAACTTCATTGATAACGACCACTCCAACATGGTCCTCTGCGATTAAATAATTAGCATCTACGCATATGATAAGAACGGTTAACGTACGCAAGTTCTCTCCTACACCAGGTAGATTGATCTCAGTTTTTATCCCATACTTTGATAGTAAATCTTGGTTCCCTATTCCGGAAAGCTCTAGCAATTGTGGTGTTTGTAAGGAACCTAGAGTACAAATAATATTGAATTTGAGGTTCAAAAAAGATGACATGGATCTGTGATCACCAGCAGAGATAATAACATCTTTCTTGACACCCCTAACTACAGCTCGGTTACCGCCCTTGACTAATTCAACTCCAGTAGCTCTCTTTTGTGAATTTTGGTCATCTTCAAGAGTAATCTATATACTAGTTATCGATTTCAAATCATTCTTTTACATACCAGAAGTCAGACATACTTTCGTAACCTGAGCATCTGTGAGTACAAGAAGATTCTTCCTTCCAATGTTAGGCTCGAGATACGCCGGCGTAGCATATGAACGTTTAGCTGTAGCAGGATCAATTGACGCAAAAGATGTCATGGAACCAATGTTCCTTCCATTGCTCTAGTACGAATAGAATTCTTAATAATCAGATAAAAGAGCTGTATAGATACATAAAGCTTTCTCGCACCGTATCTGGGTTTCTAGGAACACCTAGAGCCTCGGCTGCATCGAAAAAATTGGAGAGGATTGTTGGCCAAGCTATTGGCAATGATTTAGCGATCGGACCTTTGGAGAGATCACAATACTTCAGTAATCAATTCATCTATGTGAATTGGGTGTATACCGTCTGTTCCGTGGTACTCTGGGTCTGGGTCTGCACCGAAACGTTTGGCATCCTCTGGAGAAAGGTTACTCTTATAAGTTGTCTCGCTCTATCATATGAAAAATTTGAATATATTAACAACTGGATGTGATTTGTAAGAATAAGACATAATCTTGCCTTTTTCAAGTAATGTAAGAAAGAGTCCCAGTTCCATCCTTTGTTCCCAAGTGTCTCAATAGCATCAAGCTCTTCCTTAGAAGGTCTGAACATTCCCATAAAGTTGAGCTAAATCTCTTTATCAATATAGCGCTTTTGCTACGTTATGTAAGGCTTACTAAGGATGATCCACCGAGGCCTTTCCCACGAGGTTGAAGGATAGCTCTGTTGTTGGCATTTTTCTGGGGAGTTGTGAAAAAGGTCCAATCATACTTTGGGTTAGTTACTGCCTGACCCATAAGTGCTGTATCATTATCTGTCTCAATATATGCTGTTGAATAATAGGAAGATATCTGCTCCGTACCAGGAACATCAATTAATGGTGTAGGCTCATGGTAGCTTCCAGCCTCAATAACCAAGACAGTGACGTCTGGATTCTCCGTTAACCTTGAAAAGTATAATGGCCCCACTATTAGCTCCACAGAGAGATCGAGATGAATGATTACTACCGAGCGGCTAGCGTCAAACCTGCAGTTCCACCTCCAATAACGAGGTAGTCAACACTAACAGATTCAATTTCTTCGGCGCTTACGAACGGCATTCTGAAAGCAGTTGGTATATAGTGAGTTTAGAGAAGTGACTTAGAGTGATAATCTGCCCGTGCTAAGATGTCTTATACTAATTGCTTATAAGCTGCATGCCAATTATAACGATTAATTTCGGTACAAGAAGGCACGGAAAGACACTTCTGCAGTTTCCTACCAGCTCCGATATCTTCGCAACATTTCCAAGGATTCCGTTGGCATGATCATCAGTTCTATGTCAGTTAAAAGAAGAGCTTCTGATACACACCGAATCAAGCCGTATCTCCATTATCAGCCGCTGCCTCAGCGAAGAGAACGCCGCAAGATGATCCGTGCGATTTGTCGGTCAATATAAGGACACCCTTCAAATTTTCACTTACATCTATATTAAGACATCGATAGAGGAATATATACTTATGAGGCTACTGAGATACTGACTAGTAAACTGAGTCATGAAGCATCAGCAACTCAGCTCGAAGATATTTTTCTCAGAAATCTGTAAGGTTCCCACAATAACACTTAAAACTTGGGTATATGTGGCTTCAGTTTAGATCTTTATAAAAAAGAGAAGCGACAGACTCATGATTGAATTATGAGCTTGCTGGATAAAACTAGCACTCTGCTATCGTAACACTATCTCAGCTGTTGAGCGTTCAAAACACTACTTGGGAACTATTTCTCGTATTATATCCGAAGCCTCTCAAACCTTATTTTAGTATATATACATGGTGATAGTTGTATATCACGTAATTTACCTTGAGATCAGAGAAAAACCCTTGCTGGCCGCAGGTAATAAGAGTTATAAAGAAGAAAGGAGCTGGAGCTTCGCCGAAAAGTAGATGGGTACATAGCTTTTGATTGATATCAACTGAGATCAGACAACAAAGTGATGAACTGATGATAGCTATGAGAACTTCGTTCGAAGTAGCATATGAGAGAAAAATAAAGGAATCACTATATATAACATATCTTAGAAGCTTCCGGACAGGTTCCGCTGTACCAAGCTGGAGTCAATTTGCCTTTATGTTGCAAGAATTGCACTTCTGCCTGGAATTGGGAATTACATTACCCAAGTCGGAAAAGGATTACTTTACTAAATGCTAATTTAGTAAGCAATACTCTAAGTTTTCTTACGCGCACGCACCGTCTTCTGAACTTTGATGCCATATTTCGTTCCCATTCTTATACCCAATGACATGTAGCATAAACCCTATATTTTCCAGGATAATAAGCGGGCGCTTCTCAAATACTTATAGAATTTTTTTTTTCGTAGGCGGAGGAACTGAATAGTATTCCCACGTCAACGACTTTACACTTTATATTTTAAGGTTTGCCATTGTACTATCAGCGGTGATGTCCTAAAAATCTAAATTTCATATGTGAAGCTCAAGAATGGTACGGAAAAGAAAAGGGAAAAAATGCCTAGTGAATTTTTTTTCTCATTGATTTCTTATAAGATACGCTTCCGAGAACATATGTTGCACCGCGCAATGTTGCTCTTATCCATTCCATTAGCAGTCTTATTCCTAACTCTCTTCTTCAGAAAGGTGTTATCCCCCGGATTATTGCACCACAAGAAGCTTCCTCCGGGTCCTCGTGGAAGCTTGTTATTCGGCAATTCAAAAGATCTAAGCTCAACTTATCTTTGGAGAAGGTTCTCATCTTGGTCTAGTACTTATGGTAAGCCAAAGTTTTCAAACTTAGAATATAGCCTTACTCATACAAACTCTTACTCAAATGAAGGTGATATCATCTATTTGAATGTCTTCGGTCACCCGATAGTCGTTTTGAACGACTTTACTCACGCAAGGGAACTGATGGAAAAGCAAAGCGCATCATTTTCGGACCGACCTCGTATGATATATATCAACAAAATGTGGGTCTTGCTATCATAAAGACTAAAAGTGCAGGCTGAGTTCTCTTCGACCGGTATTTGCATAAGTAGATTGAAGATAAAATCTATGACTTTTATGGGATACGGTGATCTATGGAGATCCCACCGGCGAATTATAGCTCAACAAATGAATCAGCGCTCTGTTTCGGTCTTTCAAGGTGGACAGATACATTGCGTCCATGAGCTACTTCGAGACTTGTTGAAGACTCCCGAGGAATTCTGGCAAAAAACACATAGGTGCCATATTCTTCTTTGACAGAATTGCACAACACACACCTCTTACATATAATTACAAACTTAGGTTTGCAGCATCGACTATCCTCTTAGCTACATATGGATACCAAGTTGCTGCAAGAGATGACCCCTTGTCAAGCTTAACGAAGTCGTAGAGCGTCTTCTGTTCCAGCCTGGAGCACCTGGGACTACCATAGTAGATATGTTTCCTCCTTGTAGGTATTTTATCACATTATAAGCTCAAAACACCATGCTTACCATATAAAACCGTACTTGTATAAGTCGCTCACCTCCCTGCGTTAAGCATCTTACCTGGTGGCTCCCTAAAGAAGCGTGCTCTGAGAGAAAGAGGATCCTTACAAACATTAACCGATTGGCCTTATGAGGAAGCCAGGAAAAGAAGGGTACGTCGATGGATCTGGTATGATTATGCAGTATACTCATATACTCTGAAGGAAGCTGGAATTATGGAAACTTCTTTCCTTGCTCTGAGTCTCAATCATTATGAGCAAAAAGGCGAAGGTCTTGAAGCCCACGCTGACGCTATTAAAGAAATTTGTGCATCAATGTATCGGGGTGTGTCATTTCTATGTTTTGCCCATACATACAAACACTCGTTCTCATATAATACCTCAAGCCGGAGTTGCTACTGTTTGTAGTTTATGTTCTTTTATTTATAGATGACTTTCAAAGATATATGTCTTTTAGACACTTTCAGTAATCCGCGTTTTCATACTGGCCATGATCCTTCATCCACACGTTGCAAAGAAAGCACAGGAAGAACTCGACAGAGTCTTAGGGAAGGGAAAATTTCCAGAGTTCTCTGATAGAAACGATATTAAATATATTGAATGCATAATGAAAGAATGTCTTCGGTACGATAGATTGCTTGTCATCTATGGTAGCTTCAATCTGACTCTTTCAAGATGGAGACCTCCCCTTCCTTTAGGTAAGTCAACCGAGTTGGTCAGCCATTATGAACAACTACAAAACGTCTTGTCCTAAGGAATTGTCCACACATCTACTCGTAGTAGCGAGTTATGTGGAATGTTAATCCCAGAGAAAACGTTGGTCATGCCAAATATATGGTAAGTCATATAAGGGGATGTTTGCCACGGCAATTCATGATCATACGATAGGCATATGATGCACGATGATCGTCACTATAGAAGCCCAGATATATTTGACCCAGACCGATTTGAAGCACATCATCCATTTCCCCAAAGGTCGACCCGAGGGAGGCAGTGTTTGGTTTTGGAAGACGGCGAGTTTCTTTCCCCTAAAGTTATTTTTCTCACTCCTAATTTCTTCTCAGAATCTGCCCTGGACGTTACTTCGCTGAAGCAAGCCTATGGATGGCGATGTCTAGTATTCTAGTAGCTTTCGATATCCTTCCAGAACTTGGCCCTGATGGAAGTGAAATTCTCCCTCCTGACTCGTTCTCATCAGGATTGACTAGGTAAGCTGAAAGGCTCATACGATATTGTTTCGACTTCTTCGTTTATGTTATTTTCATATGGTGATTACAGTGAACCTCTCCAATTCAAGTGCCGCTTCATCCCTCGTAGTGATGAGATACGACAACTTATCTTATCTTGAAATCATACTTTCTGAGTCAATTTTAATCATGTAATTCTCATGAAGTAGAAATAGCATTTCAAATAATGTATCAATATAAGTAAGGGTTTAGTTTATTGGTTATTCAATTGTGGTAACATCGTTAGTCCACCGAGTAAAGACGCAGAAAATGACTTCCCGATCATATTAAGGTAGAACAAGAGGACATTGTTCTCATTTAAGAAAGGAGCTAGTCTCGACGGGCAAGATATCTCCGGTGTTCTTCTTTACTCTTGATAATTTTAGAGTCACAGTCTCGACGCCAAAATGGAACAGCAATCTGTATAAGGTGATTTAGAAACAAAAGATGATAACGTTAGACAAAGCATACCCATCCAATACAATCGAGAATAGGGCCAAGGAATGGCTTTGCTAGCGGAGCAGCACCACGGGACATATTGCTAAATATACTAGATATCAAGGTTGCTGTGATATGATGATCACCTTTTTCGACGCCTAACAATTGTCTCATGTTAGCAAAGCATATATAGCCGGCGAAAACCTCAACATCAGCAAAAACAAACCTCCGAGTAAAGACTTAGCCGCTTCTTCACAACTCAGAATTTTATCGTCCTCTTCAAATTTACGCGTTAGCACCGGCTTAATCCTTGATTCTTCCGCAAGCCCAGGAGAGTCCATCGCAGGAGCAAAAAAGATATGAACGTCAATATCATATAACAGCCCTTCAGATCGTAGAGTTTCGGCAAGACCTTTGAGAGCGTGTTTTCCTGGTGTGTATGAAGAATAACCTAAGAAGGACATTAAAGAAAGTGTTGATCCAACAAAGACTATTTTTCCAGGTTTATGATGGTCGATAAGTTTCTTGAAGGCAGCCTGTATATGAGCATAAGTCATATATATCCAACCAAGCTAGAACCAAGCTAGAAACAGTATTTAAGACTCCTTACGTGCGCCGACCATGCTTCTACCCAGTAAGCCTGCTCCATGCCATGAAGTAGTTGTTCCTCTGTTTTCTCGACAAAGAAACCAGGTTGGGATGATCCAGCACACAGAAAGAATGCATCCGGGACTGGATGATTCCCTTTAGTTTTCTCCAGAAGTTGTTGACACTCGGCATCGAGGGCATCTTTCGAACCTTGCGACGTGTTGAGAGAAAGTGAATGGTATCGAAACACCTGCTCTTCATTACTTCTGTTCTCCTTTTGAAGCCAATATTAGTTTTCCTTGGTAAATTTCCTTCATAACCTATTTTTGGCTTACTATGAGTATCTTCAAAGCACTCTCTAGTTTACTGACATCTCGGGCAACGATGGTAACATTCGCCCCCTTTCTGGCGAGTAAGATCGCAAGTGCTAAACCTAAACCCTGAGATCCTCCAGTTACGTAACAATGCTATAAAATGGGTTAATTCGTTTTTCTTTAAGATCGTTCTGACAGAAACATAAGATAGCTATGTGCGCACCTTTCCTCGTGCATTCCAGCTTTTTCTTGAACCAAACATCGTTATAGAAAGGTTGACTTACTCGTGCGTATCTGAAGTGAAGACGCGCATGAAATCCGAATCCATCAACTTTTAAGCCTCAATTTTTAGTGTTATATGATGGATCACCATCAGATTTCTTCTGCATCAATCTCAACACTGCCCGGCCTCCGTAACTTCACATTCATTAAAGTCTTGCGATAGTCCGTTCAGTCAGTATCAATATCAAGTTCGTAAACTTTGATGAATAATTTCTTATACTTTTTTATCACTTCTATCCTTATGTTCGTCTGATGTTGATCCCAAGTCATAGCGTCTCTGATGAAAGCAAGACGAACGAGTACTATACATATAGAATGCGTATATATAAATTATTTAAGGGACCTCTCCTACAGTCAAGCAAGCAAAAATGGCTAGCAGAAACATATCCATCCCCCATATCTTATCTGCTACGTCTCCCACTCTCAAGTTTGATGACACTCTTGGGGCTGCCTTCATCGGTTTGCTCATAGCTGCGATGTTAGTAGCATTAATTTCCACAGGCTTCTACTTGCTAACCTATGTCACTAAGTTTGTTTGGGATAACAAATGTTCAAGCGTATACTTACTTCCAGCGCTTCTCCAAACAGGATTCAACACTGCTGAAGTTCACGGTGAGACTTATAATGTTAAGATACAGAATCAATCAATTAATCTGCTCAGCAGATCGTATTTCTCTGGTACCGTCAACATCACACAAAGAAATATGAGGTGATAGTACTAACATCTCATCAGGCTTCTAGACGCTTTACAGCTCGCACTTATCGCTCACGTTCTATATACGTATCTAGTGTCTAATTTCACAAACATACTAATCATAATAGAGACGACACCAACGCTCTGTGTGAGTTTGACTACTCATACTAGACATCATCTTCCTCGAATCACTAATACTAAAATGATCTAGGCTCATATAGTTGTAACACAAATTAGTGACTTCACTGTGCGACTGTATGTTGCTTCTGATTGTCTCCCAATATACGCTATAGATGCTGAGTACTGTATATGTACTTGCGTATACACAGCTTCTTCTCTCGTAGAGTATGGACTTGTGAGATCTTGTGTGTTTTCTTGCGATCTAGCTGCTAATGCGTAGACATGTACAGTAAGCGTGAAAAACAAACTACTTACGATTGCTACTGTGAGTTCTTAACTTGTTTAGTAATAATTATAACTACTCTATATTGATGATCGATTTAGTTGCTACTTTCGCTTACAGTCGTTGGTAAATTAACTTGATAATATCAATCCTTCTCGATCTTCTCATAAATCACCTTTACCAAGTTTCGGGATTATGGGTTGGTATCGTAACGTACGTACAATCCTAATCACCCGGTTATATCACTCTAATGACACATAATTGCATGTATACAGGTTCACGTACACTAACCTTCTTCAACTTTCTCAAATCACGGTACATAAAACTCCATTTGCTTCTAGTATGGTTGCATTTTCATAAACTGAGGCTTTATGATATATCTTTCACAAGTGGCTTTTCTACGTGAACTTTGGCGTCTCGTTCTTCGCTGACATTTGGGTCGCGTTCATCCTGTGCTACTTCTTGATGAGAAGAAAGACTGGGTTTGAGACGTAAGTATATGTATACTTGACAGATTATAAGTAGTTACTTGATTGGCTCAAGGAATACGTGTTTGCTTTTTCAGCACAGATGGCAAGGTTAACACTCTCATGATATACATCATCAATACGGGGATGCTCACAGGTCTATGCACAGCTGCCTGCTTTCTAACAGTAAGCGTACAATATCTACTACAACATTTTTCACATTTTTGATCCAGGTACATCAAGTTTACGCTAATGCCAGTCAACTACATATTTATCGGCATTAACTTTAGTCTTTCGAAATGTATGTGTTCATTCATTCATTCTTAATCGTTAAAAAACTACATATGCGGGGATCCATTGTTCTAATAGCGACTTTTTCTTAGTATATTTCAACTCTCTACTAGCAACTTTAAACACACGAGAAATACATCCCACCACCACAAACTCGATCACCGTTAACCCGTACAGGAAATATCCTAAAGCAAGCATACACGTACATCCGGGTTTTCATAAAGTCTGATTTCATAACGCAAACTCAAACTGAGACTGAACTTGAATTGGTATAGAATGCTTTGTGGTATGTAATCCCATTTAACTCGTCTAAATTACAAATGATGTAGGGGAGACTAATAATTGATGTTATTCCGTCTTTAGATTATGACGCTTAGATTATTGTGGCCGTTCTGTGTGCGGAGACAGCTACTGGTGTTTCATTAATACATACAGACTACGAAGGAAGTAAGAAGAAAGTATGGAAATAGTAATGTCTTAAACTTTTGCTGTGAAGGAAGTACACACGTTTGTAAATATAAGGGGAAATGTATGATGTCGAATTTATAGGGTATTGTAGTTGTATTTAAGCAGATATACCCCCTTTTGTATAACAACAACAATTTAATTTATACATATGTTATGACGTTAAGACTTTCTTGGTGAAAAACATTATTTTCGACACGAATGATTGAGATATCACCCAGAGAATCATCTCCAAACTCATACATACATACACCAGAGCATGCAAGCATATATATATTTAAACAGCCCTTCCACACTACCCTTTCAAAACCTTCTGCTTCTATCCCTCCCATTCTCCCTCACACAGTACCCTATAATTAAGCAGGGACACAAATTAAACTAGGCCACCAGACTTCACTTCCTGGGTTCTTCCTCACTTCTACCAGTTTCCACCCACTGGCCACGAAGACGGCCATGAAAGCTCCTAAGGTCCGTTCTCCAGCGTTTAGTGTTGACATAATCTTTTTGTTGTGTGTTTTGTGTGGTTCCCGAATAACAGCCAGATACCAAAATAAGAATGACAATGATAGAATAACCCGTTAGTCAATTTTTCTCTCTCAAAGCAATCACAAAGAAGTATTAGGGACAAGGAGAGGGAGACGTACGAGGTTATCAACGGTATACGAAAGCAAATTCGCTCCTCCCATATTTGGCAGTAGAGGCTTAGGCGCCTCCTCCTTCTCCTCCCCCTTCGTCTTTCTCATCATCAGCACAAGCGTATCACCGTCACCATCACTACTGCTAGACAGCCCAGAGACAGGACAAGCATACTGCATAATGCTATCGATCACGACGAGCTTTGTTTGAGGACCCGCGATTAAGCGGAGGTTCTTGAGGAGGTTGATACAGTATTTATCGGACCAGTCGTGTGTGATCTGTCTTAGGAGAAATACATCTGGGTGTTGGGCTTCGGTCTCGGAGAGGGAAGCGAAAGGAGGTTGGGGCTCGAAGAAGTCGACGCCTGTAGAGAAGGGGGGGACAAGAAGTTTAGTGATAATGTTTTTTTGAATCTAGACAGCGGGAAAGTCTTTTTTACACACCTATAAACTCCACTTTCCCCTCATGAACAAAAGCTGGAAGGTGCTGGTTCCAATACGCCTGAGCTTCTCTTACCACTTCTGGTCTATCCTCCACAACGAACCTAAGATGAGGGTACACCTTCGCAACCTCGACTGAAACGTGCCCTTTCCCACCTCCAACGTCAACTACCACTCCTCCATTTCGTACGGTCTCCCAATCGAAGCTGGTAACGACAGCTTGAGGGGGTGAAGTTTTGATGCACCTGACATGGCGGATGCGAACCTGTCTCGTCTGTATCGAGCTAACTTGTCCCCACCGACATTACCATCTTTACCATCAAAACCGGAATCATCAGAACCTCCAGAGTCGTAATAAGCCCACTTGTCTAGGCTCGTGTTGATAGCCCGTTGGTAAGCTGATTCGCCAACTTCTTCGGAGAGTGAGGTTTGGGGGAGAGTAAGGTGTCTTTTAGATGTGAGAGTGACTTTGTGACTTCGTCGGCTCCGAAACCGACGATTGCGGCTAGACCTGAGGAGGATTTGTGTTTGGTTTCGTTGCTATGTATCGAAATTCTCCACGTTAATTATAAAGTGCAGAGTAAGGGTGGAGGGGCTTACAAGAGAGGAACAGTGTGGTCTTTCTTGGTGTCTAGCAGGGAAGATAGTAGGTTATGAGCAAAAGTGTCTGGAGCGACTTCCTTAAACCAATGATTTGTAGCGAGAAAACGAAGAACCCTAGCTAGTAATTAGAACAGATTTTTCGAAATAACAATGTTCTTATTAGCTATTCTTATATATATAGAACTGAGAGGAAATCACGATTAAAGCTAACGAACCTAGTTTACGAGGATCGATTGGATCTGTGCATTCTGCTGCGATATCTTTCACATGCATGCCCTATATCAAGTATGTGAATTAGATTCAATTTCAATGAAAGCGAACCACCCTTATAAGTCAAATCGGTAGAGAGGTGCGGGAGGGCCTTACATGAGGTCCTGCAGGTCTTATTATTTCCGCAACATTCGCAGCTTCTACAATCCCAAGTGCAGTCGGAAGAGTGGCCTGAGATCAGTGCGATGTCTGTCAGCCACTTCACTACACTTCAGTATACCTTAAGTCTCGAAAACATACACGAAATGCAGCGATGGTAAGAGTGGTAGGCGGAGACTGAAGAGTAGCTATAAGCTGGAAAGCAGCAGCTACAGCTAATCCGATGTTCTTTGACACGATCGGGTCGTTCCTGATCCCTTCGGGCGTGAACTCTTCTGGCCCAATAGGATCGTTCAGAGAAGGAAATTGCTTGTCCCTCGATTCGCAGGTGTCTATGATTTTGTCGAGGGAAGAGGTGATGATTTCACGCAGAGCCTTCAGTTCAGAGGTCATTATAACGTTTATTGACAAGAAAAAGGAAGTTGTTAGTTCAATTTTGCAGAAGAGATAGATAGATGAACAGATAATCGGGATTTGATGCCATCAAACGAAGAAGCCGCTTTGCGTGTTCCTCCCATTGTAAGTTTTGTCTTTTACTCCCACCCGGCGGAATAGGGAGGGCGCCCAGGTCTAAATCATATTCAGATCAACATCTAGCTAGTTACTATTCACTCCAATAGGTAAGAACGGCGTAGCGAACTCCTCTTCAAAGGAGTTTCATTATTTATTTAAGATGGTACGTATGTGGTCCTAAAACTCACACATAAAAGTGTAAGATTATATACAACGGATTTTCTAACTATATCGTACAATTGTGCATTCTATTCGCATGCTTGTACGCTTTAGCGTCTTCACGATACGTAGTTTTCACCGTGTGAGAGAATAGAGGTATCAGGCGGGGGGATGTATATTATCTTGATACCAATTTTCCTTATTACTTTAGACATAACTGGCACCCTCGCTGCCCCAAGGGGGAGAGGGGCTTAGCTATTATTTTTGACTCTGTTTTTCCCTGAGGGAACGAGTACTGCTGTAAGCTTTAAGATCCGATATGTCTCTCACTCTCCTCTCGGTCGGGTCCGGGGTAGTAAGTGCTTCAGAACCAAAGCTCAAACTATAAAATCAAGATACACCTAACACCACAAGTGTTGGATCGATGTATGAGGTCTCTCTCCGAGCTCCTTGAGTCCTAATTCCTTGTCGTAGCAAAGTTTGCTTTTCTATACGGAAGAGAGGCGGAAAGATTAGATAATGATGACGCTTTTCATTTGTCAGATTCTTCGATTCAAATGCGATCTCGAACCTAGTCCAATGTTATATTCTTTATGCTTTTTGGTTTTTTTGACTTCTTAGTATTGAGGGGTCTCCCACTTTCAAGTTTGATGGTGCTCTTGGGGCTGCCTTCATTGATTTGCCTTTAGCTATGATGTTAGTATTCACTTCCACAAGCTTCTACTCGCTAACATATGTTCTTAAAATTATTTGGAATAACAAAAGCGTCAAACTGATACTTATTTCTAACACTTCTCCAAACAGGGTTCAACACTGCGAAAGTTTACAGTGAGACTTCTTCTAGCAGGATACAAAATCAATCGATTAATATATCCAACATCGTAATGAGATCCTTGTGGAAAGGAAGTAAAACATTGTGCGATTTAGGCACATAATGTTGTGAAACGGGTTATCGATCTCACCAAGTAACTGTACGTTTTCGTCTATCCGCTACGAACGCTAAGTCGGTGCATATACGAGTGTATATACGGTTCTTTCGTTCGTAGTGCGGTTTTGTGTGCCAAACGTTATCTATGTTGAATTCAATTTAGCTAGTAACCAAAAAATAGTCCATATTGATTCACGCAACGTATTGTGAAACAATAGGAGATACTGTGTCGGCGTTTACGGTGCTTGACGTAGTGAAAGACACCTCCCCCTAAGTAACCTCTCCTATTTGTGGTTACCCCTACAGGAGAGAAGCATGGTCACAGATATTCCATGATGATCCTAGACATGTAGTTTCCTTCGGAGGAACAGATAATAGAGACACGGACAATGGATTAGGGGTGAGGGGAGAGGGTATTTCATTACTAGGGTTTTTTCACAACTCTAATGAGAATGTAATGGACATGCAAAATCATATGGCTAGTCATGCGTGATAAGAGAATTATATTCATACGTAAGATATGACATAAAACATGAACGGAAGGGGAGCGGGAATGGGAAATAAGTAGAAATAAATCTTCTTTTCCCGTAAACTTGAGTTACAAAAAAAGTATTTTCGCAAAAAAATATGTGAGCTATGCAGTAAATATGAATAAGATAATCAGGAGCCAAAAGAAAAGTAGTGTAGTACAAGGTTTTTTTTCGTGTCTGTGTGTAGAGGAAGAAGAAAAGAAGAAAGGGAGAAAACGGGGATAGGAGGATTCAGGATTTTGGTATGCTCATCGTTGTAGTCCTTTAAAAAAAAACCATATCAAAATTGATTAACAGCGATTTAGCTAACTCGTTTTTAAGTTTCTAGATCTATTTTATGAATGACTTACGTAGTACCCGTAAACGTCATAGACCGTCCTAATTCAGGTAGGCGTACGTTCTGTTCGATATCGAAGTTTGCTGGAACATTGTACGAGCTGAACCCGCCTACTTCTGTCGCTTCTAATTTACCTTGGAGTGATTTTCTCGAGTTCAATCTTTATTGAAGAAATGAGATAGGCAAGACGTTAGTATTGCAAAATAGTCTTTATGAGAAAAGGGTTAGTTAACATAGCGAGCATACAATTCAGATATACTGTTTATAGAAGTTCAATCAGTCAGTTTTGTATTAATTAAGGAAGAAAGAGGATTGTAAATACACTTCGGAAGAACCATCACAAACCCCACATACACAAAGTTTTCTGGCCACGCCAAGGCAGAAACCAATGCGAGGACCTCACAAGCCCCACATACCAATCCAGTATTAACGGTATAAACAATAACCCTCCCAACAACCGAATTACTCTTCCTCATTCCTGACCTACTCCGGAATAGTAAGGTGACCATGACGATGGCGAGAGAGACGTCTACGAAGGCGCTCGTTCCTGTTACGGCGTAGGAGTATCGGAGGATATGGGAAAGGTCTGCGAAGGAGGCTATCGATGCTGTCTTGCTGACGTACGTCATAAAAGCGGAAAATTGGGCGATGGCGAGGATGGAGCAGATGAGAGTTAGGAATCTGTGTTTGTTGCTCACTTTTTTGGTGCGTGTGGAAATGATGTTTTTTTATTTGAATCATATTATGAGAATGTAGAAGAAGTTGTGAGAAGTGGGTACGTACTGATCCAGACTCTACGGATGTAGAACGATTGAACGGAGAGACAGACAAGTGAGCACAGTGTGTTCTCTATGATAGCCGGATATCTATCGAATTATGAGGGTTTAGATAGTAGCCCATTTTTTGGACGTATGTAGATAGTTACTTACTTGGCAATATTTGGATCAGAAGCTACAACTGATGTGTCTCCAAAGTGCGTTACGAGCACAGTATAGTTAACTTTACTGAATAGAGCTTGGTGGACTGTGTCGATTATCCAAACCGTTACTACTAGTATTTTCGTCCATATAGAGTCGTTACGATAAGACTAGGTACATACAAACTGATTATTTATAACACTGGAATTGGGTTCGTACATGTGCTTACCTTTAAGTAGTGATATAGCTGATAGAACTAGCTCCCCATAAACTTCAGAATCTTGTTAGCTCTCAACTTGATTGGATCGAGCTCGTGTAATCGTCTTGAATCACATCCGACGAATTGCTTACCCCGTAGTTATCCTAGTTAAACCCGAAAGAAGTCAAGAACTATGTATGCTAACCCTGTAATGATGTAGTTTACGTACAACATGTATATGAACATCACACCCCACTACAGTTTTGTTTGAAGATGGTTAGAATGAATCCATATACGTGTCCCGTTGTAATAGAAGTGAACGTACTGTACTGTCCAGGGATGGCTCCCTGCTAACTAGGTTAACGGTCGTCGACGGCATGTTGACGGTGAAGAAAGCTGGTCAAAGGTCTCTTTGGATTCTAGACACATGTGAGGAGGTATTTGAACGAGAGACCACCACAGAATGGACGGGATTTCAGTTGATTTTTTTTTCGGGGAAAAAACAAAATCACTCTCTGAGACATTATTGTTGTGTAGCCCATATCTATTCAGATTATTAAGCTTTCTCATTGTACAAGGTTTTAGATTTGGAAAGAAAGCTCTTAGCCGATCACACTTTCGAAATCCGGAATTCGGGATTATAAAATGTTAATCTTTTAATTTTGACCCTCACCCTCTCCATTGTTGACCCACTGGTGCAACATTGTTCATTGTCCATCATTTTTTTTGTGAGCTTGCTTTTTGTTCGTTACGGATTTGGGTATTATTAGGTGGAACTAAGAAACGTCCAAGAATGCACCTCAGAACCTAATAATAGAGTGCTTAGCACTTTCGATATATACTTGTGACTGTCTGCACTTGTGCATCTGACATGTTTTCAGATTTCGGAGGGCACCAAGAAACTCACGTGAGCTTTGATAATAATTAGTAATATATTATTATGTCATCAAGAACGTAGATCATCTCCAAGTCTAACTAACGTTCTTCTGACGTCACGATTACAGAGGTTTTCTAGCTGTCACGATTGTAAACTCAAAGAACAGACCGTCAGTGCTCTCCCATTCCTTACTGGCAGCCTCGACTACCTCGTGTAGTTCATCCTCTGAGCTGTACATCCCCAACCCACCTTCAGCCATGGCAGCCGACGCAAATCCATGAAGTACTCTCCTGAAATTCTCGGAGCCAGCCTCGCCGATACGGCCCCAGCTCTTTCCGATCGGCGCATTTCGAATGTTCTCTTTCACTTCCGCGAACCCAGCATCCAGTGCAAACTGCGGAAGTCGGTTACCACAATCAGGCAATTGCCCCGTTTTTCAAGCAGTGCTCTCGACATCTGCCGCAACTCTTCTGTCTTTTGTAGACCCTCGCCGAAAGGGAAGTGTGCGCGGAAGTCAACGAGTTGGAGGGCGCCTCCTGGCTTTAGTACTCGGTAGAGCTCGCTTAGTGCTACTCGCCATTGGGGTTCGGTGAGAGCTGCGATAAGAAGTCGTTGATTGATAAAGTCAAATGTGTTTGTCCACTCTTCCGGTAACTTGGTCACCGATGCTTCGACAAAATGAACATTATTGGGATATGAAGAAGGGAACATAGCGGACGAGATATCTGCACCGATAAGCTCGACCTTATCGCCAACCTCTTCCGCCAACGCAAGAATCCATGATCCTATGAAATCATAGAAAAGAAAGATTGAACATGGGTTCTTTAAACTTTTTTGCACACTGTACACAAGACTATAAACTCACCGGTCCCGGTCGCACAGTCCAGTACCCTCGATCCCTCCTCGAGCTTTACATCCTTATCATAAATCAAACGTCCTTCAGAAATCGCTTCCGTGATATATGCATGTTGTTTTGTGAGCCTAGGGCGATACAATCATGAGCTTTCGATTTATTGAAGAAGTTATAATCAGCCAGCCAACCTATCTTTCTCCTCGCTACCTCTTGTAAGGGTATAGGTATCTGACACTGGGCTTTGTTCGTTCTTCGCGAGTGATGCCATTCGTAGGGAATTGTAATAGTAGTAATTTGAAGGCCCCCTTCTCTTCTTCCTTTAAATCATATTCAGGGGAAGGGGGGAGGAGGAGGTACGCTAGTTATTCAGAAAGTATTTCTCTTCCGTAGGATGATCGATAACCTATCTTAGACTAGCAAGAAATTCCATACAATATGTTTCCAAACAGATTGCTCGTAAACTTCCAATCTATGGACCTCATGATTTCGGCTATGCTAGTTTATCCAAGTTCCCTTCCCTTGTCCGAAACTAGAACTTTAACTAGGAAACTAGAAACTGAGCTAAATGGAAGATAAGGACCTTACTTGCCTGTTAGTCCGGCCCTGATTATCAATTTACGTATAATTTACTCTTTCTTTTCATAGCATTTATATGATATGTGTACATGTAAATGTACCTTGAATTTGGACTTCATACGGTCTGGTCCCCAGTCGTAAGGTCTTCGGAAAAAGTATTTCTCTCCCGGATTGATAGTGAGAAATCTCGATTATATGCCCTTATCTAATCTACATTACAGACAGGTTAGATCCTTTGTGACCAAAGGCACATGTGTTCGATAAGATTATCTCATCGTACTTGGCTCCTCGCCTGTATATCTTCATACCACCGTTACATACAGTAAATTATATATTTCTTGCTTTTATCTCATATGACTATGAGACACCCGCTTTATGAAGAATTCAGGAATGTGAAATTTCGCTTGCAATACTGTTACACAAATTTCTCGAGTTTCGGAGCTATGTCTCCCGCTAACAATGAACGTGCATTGTATATCTTCATAGTTCGTGATTCTAGATCTTAGATTTAGATCTGCTATAAGGAAGTTCTCATTATCTGCGCGATGCTGTTTTCTTACGCCACGGATACTTGAGGACTTACGTGGACTCGCAATATATCCATTTCCGCAGAACTAACGTCCTATGATATTATTGGTGAAATTTATAAAATACGGGTACACATTGAGTAGATGGATATATGAACGAGGGGGATGGGAGCAACAAGTTGGCAGATAATACGTTATTCAGGAGAACCATTGCTTAGGTGTTAGTTATCGGCTTCTTTCCTTATTTTTACCTGCATATATTCAGCTTCGACTTTAGTTCATTATTTGATGATTGTTCAAGAAGCTCTTAGATGAAGCACGAGCTTTAAACTTGACGTACATGTACGTTGTAAATTTACATCTATGTAACTGTACATATGCAATTATCATATGATTTTTCTAGTCTATACCCCGTTTAGGTGATAGGTCCATATGGATGAATCATACGATCTTCAGATTAAAGTCTGCTGAAAGCACTACCAGATAGAATCAAGCTAAAATCAGAAGGCACTTGGGCTTTGATCACATGTACATATATGCTGTCATTGCGGGAGATCAATAGATGCCAGTGTAGGACCAACTATCTAGTTAGCCGGTCGCAGTGCAATTATAATGCACTTTGTAACTCTCCCGGAAAGTCCATTGCTACTACTCGGCCACGCGCCTGGTCCATTTCTCTTACCATTTAGCTTCACTTTCTCCGCTTACTCGAAGTCAGGGTTCGTTTATATGTCCCCCTCGTTTCTGATAGCTCAAACCCTTCGTCCAGTGTTATATAGCCACCTGGATCCCTGCTTTTCTTATTATCTATCCTTTATCTCGCGTTTTGATATATAAGCCTCCAGACTTGAGGCCGTAGTAAATCAGCTAATCCCCTCTGTCTAATCTATCTATCTACCCCCCGAGTAGCTCTCTGATAGTCGTCTGTACTCTTTATCTACTACTCTGCTGCTTTATTAGGCTGCCCGGACGAGTTTGAAACGCTCTGACCGTACTGCAAGTCGTCCGGCGAACGGAAATATATACACTTTTGTCTCAAACTCCAGCTTCGATCAGGGCTCTGTTCTATACTTTCCTACCGCCCTTAATGGTCTGTGAAGTCTCAGCTCTCCCTGAGGTATCTATCCTTCTCTACGCTCCGGCCAATGTTCTCTTTTACTTCCACGAACCCAGCATCCAGTGCAAACTGCGGAAGTCGGTTACCACAATCAGGCAATTGCCCCCGTTTTTCAAGCAGTGCTCTCGACATCTGCCTCAACTCTTCTGTCTTTTGAAGGCCCTCTCCGAAAGGGAAGTGTGCGCGGAAGTCAACAAGTTGGAGGGCGCCTCCCGGTTTTAGTACTCGGTAGAGCTCGCTTAGTGCTACTCGCCATTGGGGTTCGGTGAGAGCTGCGATAAGAAGTCGTTGATTGATAAAGTCAAATGTGTTTGTCTACTCTTCTGGTAACTTGGTAACCGATGCGGCAACAAGATACTGAAGAGTTCTTTTCCCATCTTATTTCTGTTCTTCGTCAGGAATCAAAGAAAAGGAAATTAGACGAAGAGAATCAACCTACGGAAATTTTCAGATTCGGGCTGGAACAGCGTTTGGAATGTAGTGATTGCAAACGTGTACGATACCGTGTAGATAGCCAGGATTCTATTAGTATCCCAGTTCCGGCAACGGAAAAGGGTAAAGATGCAGAGGGAAAGGCTATCTATGAGGATGTCTCTCTACTTGATTCGCTGATTCTGCAACGAATGACGAAGCTTTGGACTATCAATGTCCAAATTGTAGAAAAATGTGGTTGCTGTCAAGTCGGTTTCCTTCTATTGTTTTTCCAGATTACAATCTAATCATGATGCTAAAGGCGGTCACGATTTTCAACATTTCCTCGAGTACTAGTTATACATGCCAAAAAATTCCAGCTTGTGAATTGGGTCCCAACTAAACTAGGTTTGCATTTCATAACGCTATACGATTTTCTTTCTTATCGTTCTATTAGATATCCCTGTTATTGTACCTGAAAATGATGAACTCATACTTGACCCATATCTTGGCCATGGAATTCAGCCCAGCGAAACCGAATTTCCCGATGAAACAGCAGGTGCTTGTTTTGTTTTACTTGTATTCAAGGTTAAACTTACCTCCAGACTAGATCCAGAGCCGGACTAAATGGTGTTCAATGAGACTGCAATGGTTCAACTAACAGCAATGGGGTTCTCTGAGATCCGGTGTCAAAAGGCTTTACTGGCAACCGGCAATGCGGATCCAGAGTCCGTCATGGAGTGGTTATTCTCGCATATGGATGATCCTGGTTAGTAACCTTTAACCCTCCTGGCCTTGAAATTATGGTAAATCCGTCATGATTTAGATTTTGACGACCCCCTTCTTTCAACTCAAAGAGTTTCTTCGAGCTCTTTCGAGCCTCCTTTGGAACAAGTAAACATGCTGGCGGATATGGGCTTCACCCAAGCACAAGCGAGGAAAGCACTACGAGAAACTGTAAGAACTGCATCTCTATCTATATGCTGTATAGAGATCTTCTCTGGAGATATACTTTTTTGCTTACTACTTTTTTCAAATCAGACTGGAAATGCAGAAAGGGCGGTAGAGTGGTTATTCAGTCACCCAGACGATTTGGGAGAAGAGGTAGGCGGCAGCTCTGTGTTTGCTCCAAATGTATCTGCCGCACCCAGGCATCCTGGGGGATCTGCAACGCTTCCTGCACGTTATCAGCTCAAAGCAACTATCTCGCACAAGGGTCCTTCGGTGCACTCTGGACACTATGTAGCACATATCAAGAAGGAAGAAGCTGGATGGGTTTTGTTCAATGATGAAAAGGTCGTCAGAGCAGATAAGTGTGCGAGAGTTGAAGAAGCTAGTATATTTTTATGTGTTTGAACGGAAGTAGATTTGCATTGTACGATGTTTGTAAAATGTATAGAGCCATGTACTATTATTTGAAACAAGAGTTTGTACTAATACAATTGTACGCTTCCATTAGGTTCCAATCTATATCAGGAAACATTTCCTTTCTCTATGTGAATGCTTAGGGAGGTATAGCTAGACTATCGCAACAGTATACTACTGCCACCATCTACTGAGGTTCTAAAGAAATTGAAAAGAAAGGAGTAAGAGAGGTTGAGGCATACAACAGTGGGTTAAGTGCAGCTCTCTTCCCCCAAAATTATTCGTACTGTTCAAGTCGTTCACTATTGTGCTTAAATCATCTGCGTCCGAGGCTATTTGTTAACGACGATGAACCGCCAACATTGTACATAAATTTTTCCTCAGTTATTACTAAGGCGAATTTGTGTTGGTGGTAACCAGCGCTACTGCTACTGCTGATAATGATGGAGATGTTGATTGGGATGATATTGGTTGCGCACTTGCCATTGATAATATGACTGTCGCGCTTGCTGTCTCACACCCAAAAATCTTCCCGCTGTCACAGGTCGACTACTGACTCTATTTAAGACGGAGAAGGAAACAAATTTATCTCTTGCTACTGTTGGCCATTCTCCGTCATTGTTGCACTCGGCTATGGCACAATCATGGTTAAACTTGGGTCTGGCTTTGAATGTAGAAATTAATTGTAGATAGCAATTTCTTTGTTTATATAATCACTAGTATTCTACATGAAGGTAAACCATAAAGTCTTAACATGTTGTTGAGATCCACTAAACTTGGCAACGCACTTACAATATATCAGACATTAGCACTGCGCTTTTATCAATGCGACAAATACTGGATATCCAACCATCTACTATTGGTGGGTACACAGTCACTAGTATCTTTGCTTTCAGACAGTTCTTGATCGCTCATATCAGATTCTGTGGTTCGGCTTGCGACTCTCTCGATATAGCTCTTTTAACTATATACAGGCACAATAATACTCAGACTCTACTTTCAAAAATCCCTGAAATGTATATCAGCTCTCTTTCCTGGATTGTTACATCTTAATTTATGACACCCTGATTTAAAGCTCATCAGTGGGTGCAATCCAGATTTATTTCAAGTTGGCTTCTTGTTTGATGATGGACAAAGGTATGCATGCCATTCTTTTGATATCATGATGGACTGTCATAGTGATATTATTTCGCTACTCAGTCCTTTAAAAAACGCCGTCTCCATCCTTTGAAATATTTTTTCTTAAAGTATCCCATCGATTCGAGGATAATCCAGTCTTATCAACTCCTTACACAATCCCATTTTGTCCTTTCTTCATGTCAAATTTCTGTGAGTTTTGAAATCATCAATAATGAGCTGCTTTCTTATACAGTCTGATAGTACCAAATCCTTATCTAACGCTCGAGAGAGATCAATTGATTTTTCTCGGTCTTCAGATAGCAGGAGGGAACATCCTACTCCCTATCCTTCTCCTTACAATGATTCTCTCTCTCGAGGTCTCCCGACACCCAGTTCTTATTGCATTCATTATGTCATGGATCTTCTCTTCTATTGTATACTCTATCGAGTGCGTAGGAACTGGCTTATAGGAGCGGTGCTGTCTAGAAACTAAAAGACTCCGATAGGCTTTACCAAGGAGGATATATCTTTAGACAATTTGTACAACCTGAGGGTGCGGCTATTAAAGAATGTCTTACTCAAGCCTCATTAATAAATGGGGCTCAAGCACTGTGAGTATCCCATCTTAAATGCGTGTACAAAACCACAGTAAGGTACTGATTTTTTTTCAGAACACTGAGCCTAACGCTTGCTTTGGTAATACATGTAAGCGACCTTCTATTCCTCTCTGGTTCTGCCTAAACTAATATTGGATCCTAGCTATTTGTACTGTTAAAGCCATTGTCAAGAGGTGAAACCGATAGAAAGATATGGAGCTTATCCCGCAAGCGAAGCTTAGTACACATATTTGTAGTGTGTATTACTATTATCGACCCTTGCACATCACCAACACTTATTATCATTTTTCTTTCTTTCTTGTAGCTTATCGGTATACCACTGGCTACATCTATTTTCCTCTCTATCTATACCTTTAAAGTATGTTGTAATCATATCTTGGCCATAACAAAGTCTAATAATTCTAAGGTGGCAAGCTTATCATCTGAACCTGAAGAACCGACAGTAGTTCTTGGTCGTTTCTATTGCACTATTGCTCAGAGTAAAAATGCGATTTCATTTGATGATCCGTTTCGCCTGTAAGATAAAGATCATGGCATACACTGACTAATAACATCTGATACATTATCTAGCGTGAGAGACATGTATATTTTCAGCAATGTATTGTCTATTTCCACGGTATGCTTAGAAAGTACGTCATGTAATATTAGTTTTAGTCCACGCTAACTACTTCGATTATGAAAACAGTGTTCATAGTGACTTTAGTCTATCGTAGAAGACATTTTCTAGAAAAAGTACTCGTTTCAGAGACTGGCAATTGGAAACTACTATTCTTGCGTGTTATTTTGTTCAGCTTATATCGTACAGTGACCCTCGGGTAAGTAAGATGCGTATATTTCTGCTTTTTTGTCAACATTTTAGACCGCTCTCACTCACATCTTGCTTACTTTAGTCTTAAAATTGCTACTATTCTGCATCCGGCATTGTCTGTAAAATTAGTCTTTACTGAGAATCCTTTGTACAGTGGTGTCGTAGACCTCCTCGAAGCTGCTTGTATGTGTGTCCTAGTTCTCCTCATTCCAACAATACATATAAATAATCTACTTATATAGTACCTCTGGTCGTATTCCTAATTTTCGGCACGGAGAAGGTATATATTTATTTGGCATACTTTGCTTGCTCCTTCGTTCTAAAAAAAGATATTCATCCAGGATATATTCAGAGCCTGGAAATTCTGGAAAAAGGTCCCGAAATCAGGTAAATCTAGCGTGGAGACGTCTATTAGCTCTAGTGACGCATGAACAAGCAAACAAATAATGTAGCACGCATGCCACTACGCTAAAGAACACTTCAGACTTGTATATTCAATGGACTGCATATTCTTTACAAAGGACAATGTAGTGAAGCATATTCATAATTATGTAGGCAAGGGACAAGATAGTGAGATATATTCATTTATATGTAGGCAATTAACTCCACGTAATTACATCATCAATGAGTGTAATAATTTATAGGGAGATAGATTAACGAGGGCAGGTAGTAACCAGAGAATGAGACAACTGATTTGACAGAGTACCGTACTGTGCATGTTACGAGAAAGTAATGAATGTTGCAACTTGATGATATCACTTCTGGCGTTTTGAAGTCGGTTTTTCATCCTCACTATCCCCTTCAGAATCTTCCTCATTCACCTCATCTTCATCTTCATCCGAAGACCTCGACTCATTTGTTTCCTTTAACCCTTTCATCTTCCTCGATTGTAATTTGCTCAAGTCTTGTTTACCCAAGTGTATTCTTCCCCTCAAGTCGCCCATCTCATCCACGTCCAAGTTCCTCTTCTCTCTAGTCCTCTTACCCAAACCAGATTCGATGTCTTCTTTCTTGCGTAACTTGGGTCGACGCATAGCTGATTTGCGCATGTCTGGTGGTGGTGAGGTATGGCAACGGAGTGTGAGGTCAAGGTTAGGTCCCATTGGAACTAGCTCAATCTTTTGGATCTACTTATCTTTTGTCTTGACAGTCAACAAAATTTGAGTCCAGAATTTTGAGCAACATTCAACAATACCATGTCTTGGATCGTATTTAGTGCTATGTAGTGAAGCTTTAGATTCCGATGACCCTTGCATATTCAATCTTGAAGAGAGAAACAACGCCATAGACTTAGTCAGCTTACGCAACGGGTCAAGAACAATTGTGCTGTTAAAATCTGCTTTTCGGACGAAGAAGTAAAGTGCGAGACCCGAGAAATAAGGATATAGTTTTTCGGTACTCCTATTGTCTTTCGTGACAGCTTCATCAGTTATATTCAACATATCTAAGCCTTAACTTCCTATTGATATAGTTCCATGTAGGATTCTGACGCAATACTCACATGCATTATTCCCAAAGTCCTGTGTTATGATATCTTTTAGTACGAGATGTAAAGTTGAAGCACAGCCAGGCAAGATCTTTGACCTTGCATCTAACGATACATTTCTGAGCATACAATTCAATCCGTCTAAAACACTCAAGATATATGAGATCCCCCAGATAGTTGACAGACGGTCCCCACGATGCTCAAAGGAAAGAAAGGCCCACACAATCTGCATCATTTCCACAAGTTCCGAGGGTGTTCTCACTACTTCTTCACTAGATCCCGATCCTGGAAAGGACCCAAGCAAAGACATGAATCCCTATTCAAATCTACTCCTATCAAATCTCGCACAGCTGCCACATTCTCTGCACAGTAGGTCTTCCCATCCCATACGGTGTAATCCACACTGCGCTTTATTAGGTTGCATAACGTTCGACGAGCCAGCGGTCCTTGAAGAGAGCATGCACATTTCCAGATAATAGGGAAGAGTGCCGGATCAATTGGACACAACATCGTATGAATCCACTGCAGACGTTTTGCATCAGTATCCGAATAATCGTCTCTCTCAAGTTGCTGGATTAAGACGTCAGTCCAACCAGCAGGGGACTTAGATAATCGTTTCCTTTTGAATAGATGTCCCACACGATAACAAATCCAAGATAACTGGAAATGAAAGATGCAAGTAGGGTATAAGGCTGGTACCAAGGATGAGAATACCACGAACACCGTGGATAACCCAATTAAAATGGTTGTCACGATCCAAACAGCACGATTAAGGTTCCAGGTCATGATTTCAAGGCCAACAAAGAGCAGAAATACGGCAAGCAATAGTTGAAGAGGAGGAATATAATTTATCAGTCTCGTTAATCCTCACTTCTTCAGTCCCTTGAACCGTAAATGCCGCAATGCAAGAAACATACGTGCAGACATTGGTTGAGAACCATGTTTCCACGCATATTCAGATAACCATTCTTTGAAGAGGATTGACATTATTACAGAGTTAAGACTTAATACCAGACTTCCGAACCAAAGAGCGTTAATAGCTATGTTGTCCATTGTGACATGAAAGGAGCTGGATGGATTGGGTAAACCAAGTGCTGACGCATTAGTGATAGCCAACTGGGTAGAAATAGATATAAGAAGAGTAACTGTTGCATCTGCAGGATCCTCACTAAGCCATTGATAGGACTAAATGCTGAAAGCAGTCACAACTGCAGAGAAAAGAGAGGCCTTGACTATGCGTTAAGATATGAGTCGAAAGAGTTATGGCAATTTATTCACAAACACAAGGACGTTGTCAAGATCCCTTCTCCATGATTCCAGGATACTGGCATCAAACTCTTGGGCTGAGTTCAAACAAATAGCCCAGTCCTTTCTCCTATCCGAGACTATTGAAGCCTCAGGTTCTCCAGAAGAACCGTGAACTGCGTCAAATTTTCCCAGGTTGTTACGATCATCCTGGGCAATGGATGCTACAGGAAGATCTTGAGCAGAGTCACTGCTATCGTAATATGATTAACGGCAAGGTTGAGGTATCGCATAATCAACAGGGATATTGTTAGATGTAAGGGTCATTGGCGGATGGTCCAAATGTTTTTAGATTCCCTACTTGAATCCTTTCATGCGATTTTACTGTACCCTTTTTACCTTCATAAGCTACAAGCCAATATGTGGTATTACTTATGGAAATTTAAACCGGCTGACTTTGGTGCTGGCAATAAATAATTCAATATTTCTAGAAAAGATGCGGTCCTAACCATACGTATATTCGAGTGACACTCAAGGAAATTTACAAACGGAAGAACATAACAATGAAAGCAAGTACTTTACCTTATGGATTATAGAGCAGTTCCAAGTTATCTCGAATTTGGATGTGATACTCGTACATCTAATTCTTGGTCCACGTACTGCCGTGTAGACCTTGATCGTATAATTTTTTGTAGCTTCTGAAGTTTTCCGTTATACAAAATTACGATAATAAGACATGTTCCATTTTCAGATTAAGGATCTGTTCCGTGATATAAGAACACCTGGAATGATAATAGGTAATAGACAGAGTTCACAAAGTACTGATAACTCACTCGTTTATCATTGTTGACCCCTTTGACTTTTGTTGCCAAGACTCCACCAACATTTCCCCATATCCTTGAGATTACTCCATAGTGGAGTATACGCTCTTGGTGTAAGCTTGTTTAATAGGTAATACAACTACGTTGTAGGACCAGCTAAGTGTTTGGCTGGTCGTAGTGCATTCATAATGCACTTTCTAACTCGCCCGAGAAGTCCATTGCTACTACTCGGCCGCGCGCCTCGTTCATTTCTCTTACTATTTAGCTTCACTTTCTACTCTTACTCGAGGGTAGGGTTCGTTTATACGACCCCCTCGTTTCTGATAGCTTAAACCCCTCGTCCAGCGGCATATAGCCACCTGGACGCCATGCTTTCCTTATTATCTGACCTTTATCTCGCGTTTTGCTATATAAGCCTCCAGACTTGAGGCCGTAGTTAATCAATCAATTTCCAATCAATTCCTAGCTACTCCTCTCGGTCGCTATCTTTCTACCACCCCCCCCCCCCCGAGTAGCTCTCTAATAGTCGCCTGTACTCTTTATCTACTTCTCTGCTGCTTTATTAGGCTGCCCGGGCGCGCTTGTAACGCTCTGACCGTACTGCAAGTCGTCCGGGCGGACTGAAATACATACACTTTTACCTCAAACTACAGCCTCGGTCGGGGCTCTGTTCTATACGTTTCTACTACTTTTACTGGTCTGTGAAGTCTCAGCTCGCCTCGAGGTCTCTGTCAGTCTCTACGGTCCGACCGAGATCTCGGCCGGACGGCCGAGGTCGAGTATCTCGCTATTCAGCCCCCAAATCTTAGCCTGAACATCGTGTCTGGTGTAGGCAGACTCTAAACCCCACGTCCTCGCCACTAAATACGACACCAAGGTCAAAATCTGACCAAAAGTTTAGTTTTCAACGTACTTACATAAGTGCTATCCACCAAGACAAGTATTTGATCAATGATGGAAATAAACTCTAGATCAGTTGTTTCATTGGAGAAATCGGTATACTGGACGACTTCAATGAGGGAATAAATCATACAAACATCGAAGTACAACTGATATAGAAGTATATGCAGGTAATTTCTCTCGAGAATTATGTTCGCCATGCTCGTGTGGCTATCGCAGGACTTCCAATTTATAGCTTTCATTATACTTCTCCTGACAGTTATCACTCCTTTTTAATCCTCACTGTCTGTAATTTTATCCAAGAGGGACATGGTGAAAACGATAAAGGGAATATAATAAGGAAAACATGGTTTCCAGGCTACTATACGCCACTGGACGAAGGGGTTAAGCTATCAGAAACGAGGGGGCCATATAAACGAACAGAGTAGAAAGTGAAGCTAAATAGTAAGAGAAATGGGCCAGACGCGTTGCCGAGTAGTAGTAATGGACTTTCCGGGCGAGTTACAAAGTGAACCGGCTATCTAGTTAGTTGGTCCTACAACATCTACTTTAGAATGCGATATCATTGTGCTATCATATAAAGGGTACTAATACACAATCGCGAAAAAACAACTTAATATACAGTAATCAGCTACGGTACTTATCTAATAATCGCTCTTACATAGCATCTATATATGCTTCAAGTGTTTTTTCTGGTTCATCCCACTGCATCTGTATGAATTATACCGAAACTTAATAGACGTAAGGTTTCATAATAATGGCACTCACGAAGTGATTCACTCCTTCGAGTATAGAAAATTGTATATCACCTTTATTTTTCTCGTTATCCTCTTCAATAGAGAACATCCCATTGAGTGGAAAGGAGCAAGTCTTATCTCCGACTAGCACTTTTGTTTTCATTCTTGGGAGAGTTTTCTTTATGCTGTTATTAAAACATGCTTTCCGATATACTGCATGGGCTTGCGTTTGGGTTTCAAACATAATCGTCGCTTCGAACCCGATGAGCTTATCCTCTATTATTGCTTTCTGCTCCTCAGAGCTCATATTGTAAATTGATGGTGCGATCAATGTACTCGGAACGCAGTAGGATAGTTCGTTAATGTCCCGCGATGACAAGTCTCCATGATCGAAGTATGATGTGACCCAAGACGTATACATTGGTGTCTGGTCTTGCTCAGGTAAGCTCGTATCAATTAATGGGGACCAACGCTTTGGGGGAGCGGAAGCCCTAGGCAAATAGAAGAAGGCTCTGACATCAATGTATCAGTCTGATTAAGGAAAGTGATCATATATAAATATTTCACCCATCATGATGTGTGCACGCATATAAGACGCGAAGCGTGCCTGTGACTTTGAGGAAAGTTTGTCCACATTCGCAATTGCCGAGGCTGCAAATGTGATTCCACCAGAAAAACCAAGAAGAGCAACTCCACCACTACGTCCGTCATCGGATATGGGGGGCAAGTTGTTATTTCCAATGAACGCCTCCATAAACTTCGCTAGCTCTATCCCCTTGCTGCTATGAAGCTTGCCTTCTCGCTGCCTGTCCCTGAGATAGCTTCCTCCCTCTCCCTCTCAGAGTACGGAGTTGATCCCTTATACCCACGACGGGTGATAGCAACGAAGCGAATACCGGACTCATACGCCAGATTTTCTACTTTTTCAAATATCCCTTCATAATTTCCATTGTAGATAATATAGCTTACTTCGGGTTTCGATATATCAAATCTTACCTGCGTTGAACCCCATACCATGCACTGCGAATATGGTAATGTAGTTCGAAGCACCATTAGATGGTACTCCGCTGTCGGTGTATGCAAATTTGATCTTGGTTCCTTCTAGTTCTAGAGAGTGCATCTTTAAAGAACTATGATAGGGCAAAGAGTTCAAGAAGCGCCAGTGCATGTAACCCCTCAGCTCTGTAATATATAGGTTTGCCGATCAAAGTGCCGAATTGGTCGGTATATAGATACCATTGAGAAGAGAAGAGATGGAAGTTAAGAGAGGAACAGACGCCGGAGTTGTTAGTGTGTGTAACCGTGTATAGAAATCAGTTTAATACTTTTATATTGGTAATAATTAGGTGTACGCTGTAATACAATCCTTCAACAGCTTCCTATATCGTATTTTGAGCTACCAATAGTATAAAGAACGCGATTACATCGTGACGTAACTTGTTATTTTTGTACTTCATCAGATCGAGGAAGGTCCCATCCAATTCTCAATTGGACTTAATCCGCAAGCTCAAGTATTAATCGCATTTAGCTACAAGATTATTGAAGATAGT
The DNA here is from genome assembly GCA_002794735.1 of Pyrrhoderma lamaoense. Taxonomy (NCBI): domain Eukaryota; kingdom Fungi; phylum Basidiomycota; class Agaricomycetes; order Hymenochaetales; family Hymenochaetaceae; genus Pyrrhoderma; species Pyrrhoderma lamaoense. The sequence goes on along the minus strand of NBAZ01000024.1, from coordinate 59,163 downwards.
GTTCATTTTTGTAGCATTCCTAAAACATTTAGATGCCGCTTACTCTTAAGAATGCACGCAGTCGATGTGCTCACATCATAATCCTTATTGCACCAAGTTAGGCATCTGCCAAAAGTCTTGTGACTCACAGATGATATGCAATCAGTGTATTTCGGTCAATCATTCAACCACTCGTGTTCCACATCCCAATCTTAGGAACTATCCAGGTTCTACCACATGTAGGGTTATTTAAATAACCTGCCACCATTTCATACTCTTATACAATGCCATTATTAGAAAGAGCTGCTACAAGCTATGTTTCAAGAGGTACTGTTTCTCTTGGCAATGGAACGAAAGTTAAGGAGATTCATGTTTACCTTGGACAAGTAGATATACTAGGAAATTCTTCTCTCAGACCATCCTAATACTGATTATAGCCATCCGGTGAATATAATCTGCATAGCGAGACCCCGATGAGCTTATCCCAGAAAGGACTACTACTACTTCCACTCAGGTGGTCTAACACACTGGCATTTAGTGATGGTCACCGAAGTTGTATTGGGACACATCTTGATAAATTGCACAACTCTGGTTTTCTTGCATCCAAATAAGGTTACTTTCAACTTCTCTATAATCGACTCCCCCAATATAAGACGTGCCTACTATACCTATTTGATAGAGTTTATTTTCTCCAATAAAAGTACAAGGTTATTCTGAGACTAAGGGTAACTCGGCTTCACTCTGAGAATTACGGTAAATTCATTACACTGAACTAAAGATTGAATCAAGCCCACGGCTATGAGTAGCCACCAACAAGATGAGGGTGCTCAGTTACCAATAAGTTTGTATCCTATTTTACAGACATTTCCTTTGTGTATTATTCACTTTACAAATCAGTGGTATGAGACAATTACTTGTTATGTTATAAAACACAATAAAAATGATTTCCTTTACCAAACAAAATATATATCAGCTGTTATACTGCGTTTTGGATTAATCAAGCTAGTTTAGGCTGCGAACTCTTCATGCATGCCACGTGCATTTCTTTTGTGGCCTGTATGCTGGCCAAAAATAAGTTTGAAGTGGTTCATATGTATGACACTGTCAAGCTATGTTCCGCAAAAGCACATTCAACCGAGCTTCCTAGTACTTTAATCATTCTCGGGGGTGATATATGAAGAGCACAGGTTTACAAGACTATTGATCCCCTGATACCTGAGGCATGTTGTCTTCTTTGATCATCATACAGTGAGTATGGAAACTCTGATAAAGGATGAAAATATAGAGTTGCGTCATGCGTATGTGCGTTCTTCATTTGATAGGGGGTACTGAATGAGAAACAGGAGGTCATTGCCAAGTAGTATACATGTAAGTGATTATATGTTGCTGCGCTCACAGTATTCTCCCTTCACAGACACACCGAGAGCTCTAATACAGCTCAACTATTGGATCAAGTAAACTTCAACTCGACTTAGACTCCAATTGAGCCTTCCTTTTCTATAAGACTAAGAATCAAATGCAACTGCATATGACTTGATAGGGGCTTACCGTAGACTCAGCCTCGCAGTGATAGGTGTCTTGCTAAGCAGTTTCTTCTAGTCCACAGTCGCATTACGTTATTTACGTGACATTTCTGGCCAGAATTTTTTCGCAATCTTTTGAAACACGGCAGATCCCCAAGAAGTTTCTCAAGAAAACTCATAATCACTATGAGTTGTATCAATCTCTTAGATAGTAAGACTCAGTCGCAGTCTCAGATTATACTCTGGGCTCCAGTTTCGTCTCCCTGCCCCCAACATCTCGATAGAGTGAAAAATAAACTATGCGAATAAAGAAAAGCTAGGATCAATAATAGTATCGAGGCAGAACTCATCTTAAGTCTTAGTTAGTTACAATCAATTTCAATTTGTACAGAGTGGCACTTCGTTTTCTAAGTTGCACCCAAGCTTCTGTTATACTTTAAATTGTTTGTCGAGATCCTTTTCACCTTTGATTAGCCTATATTACCGAAAAGCCCTTATTTCGAGACGCGGTTTTGTAGTGTTAGCGTTAACTTTTAGAATATGGGATGGAGAAGGCATTCTATATATGAATACATAACTAATTATAGCGAATATACTGAAGGTCAATTTTATAGATCGAGTATTGACTACGATTTAGAAAGTCCGGGGAGCAATGCGATACCAAAGGCGAGAAATCACAGACTGTAAGGAACAAGCTTATTGGGTGCATATAACCGACAATCATGAATACTTACTATACTCCACAAAAGTTTTGCGACACACCTTGTAATTCATTTGTCGTAGATATTGTACAAGAACTACACGTCTTCGTTCTAATCAACTATGTATGTTAGCTAAAGATAATAGATAGATTTATATGTATATAAATTGATAATACTATATACTAAGTCTATATATTTTTTCATTAAAATCTCATGCTGTCGCAAAACTTTTGTGGAGTATAGTAGTTGGATAATCCGGGTCCCCTTGCAGAACTCTAATCATAGGTGAATGCCGGTTCATGAAGTGTTATTTCGAGGTGTCAGGTCAGGAGGCAAGTATTCCACGATTCCCTAGCTTACGGTAGTATTCTTCTGCCTTGCTCGATCAAAATATTAGCACTGTCTAGTGCCTGATACAAGTGTACGACCAGCGTCGTATGCTAAGCCGGTGCTACTTCAGCGAACAGGTTACGCTGCGTCTCAACAAGGCTATATTCGGTAGTTGACTCGTAAAGAGAAGATGGTAGGATTGTACTTCAGATCAGAACGTCAAGTATGGTTCGGGGAACTGGTCGATTGGAAATGAATTCATGGCAATGTCACCAAGCCTCTGACGATGTTCTTCTGACCTCGATTCAGCCGAAGAGCTTGATAAAGATCTCTGGGTGACAACAGATACATAAGGGGGATTGAGTCCAAATGAGCACCATCTGGCTGCGATGCAACTGGTAGAGATATGTTAGTACAACTTGTCGACGATCAGAAGACAGAACAGCGTACGAAGTAGGAGAGCATTCCGCCTTTCTTCAGCCCTATTTATTGAATGAGTATTATTCAACTCGAGGTTCACTGTGTCAAGCAACTCCGATGCCGAGATATCGGTGATGCCTAGCTTTAGTAATGCGGAAGCAAGGGCGTCGACTGGGACAAGAACGAGTTCAGGTGTTGGAAGTGGTGGGTACAGGCTGGATGAAGATGCAGGTAGATCCATGGTTGAGTGATTAAAGAGTCTATTGCTAGATGTTGGCTAGCGTAGCAAGCAGTCTAAGAGACAGAGTCACTGAGAGTCACTGAGAGTCACTGAGACTCGGCGGACAATCGAGCACGCGAGTGCTTGGCACTGCAGTCCTAAACAGGTAATTTGCTCCGTCTTCAACGACTGTTAGTTGGAGTGCACAGTTCATATTCATGATGTTCGAGAGTTCTTTTATTGCATACTGGTTGACATACAGACTCGGACATGACTTTTAATTGTTGCGTATTACCTACTACATCTGAGTGCGCGCAGTGGACACATGCACATAAGCGACTATTCCAAGCGAGATAATGTCTAAAATGCGTCCCATGATGTTTGCATTTCACTGTAACCACGACGCCGTGACTAGCATCTTGAACTTGGTTTCCGAGACGCAGACGCGCAAGGTGGTAAAGGATGGCATCTCCCACTACCATTGTTGAGAATACTCGCATTCTAGTTGCTGAAAACTGCCATGTCGATTTCACTAATCCTTGCACCGCTAAGAGTAAAATCAGAGGTTTCGCTCCTGATATCATCCAGGAGCTTATTCTCAAAAAAACGATCCAGGTCTCATTACGTGGAGCAGCATTCTATCGAGGAACATTGGATGGTATTCCTGTTGTAGCGAAAATTGTGTTTGGACATGATATAGCGAAGCTGAACTTGAGGAAAGAAGTGAAGAACTACTTCGAGATGGAAGAGCTACAAGAAACTATTATTCCCATTGGAATCCCGAATTCTATAACTACGTTGAAGGATCAACTCCAATAAAGGGTGAAACTAAACCCAGTGAAATCTTATACTTGAAGACTATGGTAATTCGGTCAATGGTTTCTTTTGTCTGAAGCTGAAACATAAGTATGTATAATCTATCAGTATCAGAGGCAAGAGGTTACTGACGTACACAATCCACTCAGGATGAAAATACTGAATGGACTTTTAGAGATGCACTTACGTGGATTCTAACACGCCGACTTCGAGGAGAGAAATGTTGTTCGTGGACGACAAGGATATCGGATCATCGACCTTGAACACATTCTTAGACATCGGTGTCGATGGGATCCTGAACACGATGATTGAAATGTCGGAGGATATTATGAAGAAGATTTCCATTTGATGGTCCGAAGACTGCCGATGCTTACATGGATATATGGGGAGAAGGTATTCAGTTTGTCGGCGCACACCTCTAGGCGTGTATTGATAATTTTTCTCTTCCTCCAGATAGACCTGATATGTATATAAAAATCCTCGGTGGTGTAATTCTCGAAGAACCTTGCCCTCCCGAAGATATCGTCGACTGCCTGGTTCCAAACGGGATACCGTGCTCTATGAAGAATGTTGAATTTATAGAAGGTTTGCTGGAGAAAGTTGATAATGAAATGAATAGTACTCCGGACTGTAATATCGAGGAGCTTATAGCAAAGTATCAAGCTATGATGATGGATGTACCCGATGTATGTTTTGGAGACAAAATCGAGTTCAAAAAATACAATCCGAAATCTTCAACAGTCGGTAGAAAAATCAAGTCATGAATATAGAAATTTGGAATATACATGTAGATATTAATGTTAAGAATGACACGAAAGACACAGGTCATGTTATACTCGTATGTACTTTTGTTTTCTCTAGGAAAGAATATTATCAGGTTTTTGCTGTTTGCCTGAAACTAGACTGTAGAAGCTTAGAGAGTGAGAGATCGACTGAGTAACTAGGAATGATACGTATCAAGCTTGGTATCTATCTCTCTTACCTCACATACAAATATTACCCAATTCTTCTCCAACACGCCAACCATTACCCATGAGGAAGTGCCAGGTATGCTAACGTTCGCACAGATGCACACGTGTTTTTTATTCGACTCCCAAACCTAACTTAATGTTAGGGTCTGAGTTTTACTGAGCGATTCTGGGTTTTTCTCTTCCTCTTCCCGTAATCTGCTTGGCTTCATCTTATGCGATACATCTAGGATACAGAATGCTCCAGAACAGTGATCGAGGACATTGAAGACGCTGATAAATCAAGTCAGCTTCTACAAGGGTAAGAACCACTGTATCAACCCAAATTTGGCGGATAGTCCCTTTACCTTGATGTAAGTATCTTATTATCGCTTTACTTATTTATTTTATCTCATAAAGAATTACCTTCGATAAAGGTACTTTTGTTTGGAAAGCTATTTCTATATAAAGTCATTCATATACCTTCGATGTTCATAGGATCTGGATAGTTCGCTTCGCGCTATGATTGATTAATTTACGACAACAATGACAGTCTATTAAAATCAAAAAGGGAGTTCCAAAGTTCTCGAAGTGCTATGTATCTTCATATGTAGCTAAGCCTTGTAGGACCAGCTAAGTGTTTGGCCGGTCGTAGTGCATTTATAATGCACTTTCTAACTCGCCCGAGAAGTCCATTGCTACTACTCGGCCGCGCGCCTGGTCCATTTCTCTTACTATTTAGCTTCACTTTCTACTCTTACTCGAGGGTAGAGTTCGTTTATACGACCCCCTCGTTTCTGATAGCTTAAAACCTTCGTCCAGTGGAATATAGCCACCTGGACGACATGCTTTCCTATTTATCTACCCTTTATCTCGCGTTTTGCTATATAAACCTCCAGACTTGGAGCCGTAGTTAATCAATCAATTCCCAGTAAATTCCCAATCACTTCCCAGTCTATTCACCCCCCCCCCCCCGAGTAGCTCTCTACTAGTCTCCTGTACTCTTTATCTACTTCTCTGCTGCTTTATTAGGCTGCCCGGGCGCGCTTGTAACGCTCTGACCGTACTGCAAGTCGTCCGGGCGGACTGAAATACTTAACCTCTTACCTCAAACTTCAGCCTCGGTCGGGGCTCTGTTCTCTACGTTTCTACTACTTTTACTGGTCTGTGAAGTCTCAGCTTGCCTCGAGGTCTCTATCAGTCTCTACGGTCCGACCGAGATCTCGGCCGGACGGCCGAGGTCGAGTATCTCGCTATTTAGCCCCCAAATCTTAGCCTGAGCATAGTGTCTGGTGTAGGCAGACTCTAAACCCCACGTCCTCGCCACTAAATACAACACCAAGGTCAAAATCTGACCAAAAGTTTAGTTTTCAATGAGGTAAGAGCGAGAAAATGGCAGATGATTCCAAGTTTGACCTCAGACCTATATTATTCTAAAGTTACTCAGACGAAGATTTTCCTCTCTCTAAGCTTCTGCAATTTAGTCTAAAACAAACGACAAAAAACTGATAATATATTACTTGAGAAAAACAATAGTACATGCCATTATTCTATTTCGGGTCGACATAGATGTAAACATGGTCCTGTCTTTCATGCCATTCTTACACGTACATCCCTAATTACTATGTTGACGACCTTGTTTTATTGCTGCCTTTTATAGATTTCGGATTGTATTTCTTGAACTCGACTTTATCTCCAAAAGATACATCGGGTACATCCGCCATGATAGCCTGATACTTTGCCACGAGCTCCTCAATATTGCAATCTGGAGTGCTGTCCATTTCTTTCTTGAATTTCTTCAGCCAGCATTCTGAAAATTCCACATTATCCCCAGTGCAGCCTATCCCACTCGGAATCAGGCAGTCGATAATATACTTAGGAGGAAAAAGGTCAAGAGCAGGCCCTGAATACACTACGCTAAGGATCTTGATATATGTTTTAGGGCTATCTAGTAAAAAAGCAAAAATATCAGTATATGCTCAGAGGTGTGTGCCGATGAACTAGATACCTTCTCCCCATATGTCCATGTAAGCACCAGCTGTCTTCAGTCCTTCACACGAGAAATCTTCCTCATAGTATCCTTCAACATTCCAATCATCATGTTCAGGATCCCATCGACACCGATGCTTATATGCATGTTCGAGATCGATAATCCGATATCCTTGTCGTCCACGAACAACATTCCTCTCTTCGAAATCATCATGATAGAACCCCAGTAAGTGCATCTAAAGGAATAGATTCAGAATTTTCATCCTGAATGCATATCGTACGTTAGTAACCCCTTGCATCTGACACTGATAAAATATACATACTTATTTTTCAGCTTCAGACAAAAGAAACTGACAGCTTCTTTACCACAGTCTTCAAGTATAAGGCATGCGATATTACGAGGTTTAGTTTCACCTTTTATCGGAGTTGAACCTTCAATTTAGTTATGGACGAGGGGAATAACAGCCCCTTGTAGCTCTTGCATGTGACATCTGGAGCACAACCTTTAATTTTACTTTTAGCGGTGCATGGGTCAGCGAAATCGACATGACAGTTTTGAGAGACAAGAATTCGAACGTGAGCAGCCATAGTCGTAGGAGATGCCATCCTTTACCACCTTGCGCGTCTGCGTCTTGGGGACCAGGTTCAAGATGCTAGTCACAGCGTCGTGGTTACAGTGAAATGCAAACATCATTGGACGCATTTTAGACATAATCACACTTGGAATAGTCGCTTATGTACATGTTTCCACTGCGCGCACTCAAAAGTAGCAGGTAATACGCAACAATTAAAAGTTATCCATGTCCGAGTCTGTACCAAGCCGACAAGTGGGTAGAAAGCTCATCACAGAGTATGGTATGATCAACGTAATATTATCGGATGCTATAGAGGCAGAAAAAAATGGGCTGTAATCACAGTCCATCAGTGCCGAAGTCATTAACTAGTCTCTGGGGAGTCTGTGTACAACATTTCTGACTCAGGGAGCTTTGGGATCACTATGAGGATATGTCTTTGCGGCCAGTAGTAGAGCTACTTTAAACTGGCTGTTACTTGTTCTGTGCTTATATAAATGCGCATACGCTAGTAGTCTATTTCTAGTGATTTTAACGCGAGTCCTACCTCCGCAACCATATGCCGAGTAAGCTCATGAGTCAGCCTTATTCTCGTATATTCATACAGCATGCATTGTAATAGCATGCTAGCTGAGCTCATTATTATACATTCCGAAGTCGTGCACGGATTTAGGTGAAAAGGAGTTTAAAGCAATCCTGGTTAGAGATCAATACTAGAGCCCCAAATGCTAGCAGATTTTCAAATGATTTCTTATGTAAATGCTTTAACTGGTGTAAACGTGCTACGATCCCAGGAGTTGACGAGAGTGTGTCCACAGACCATTGATCATTATACCGTTGTGTATATGGTGATAACTCCGAAATACAAGCTCAAGGCAAGATCTTATGATACAAGCTATCGAGAAGTTGATACAGTAATAACCGCTAGCTTTCAGGGCAGGGTAAGAAGCTAGGTCTGATAGATATACAATAACTATCTCCTTAATATCTGTATGACAGTGTCCGCGGTCTTGCCAATCGTAATTCTCTGGGAAATACAGGCGAGGCTGTCTAGATTAACTGATAACAACTCCCCTATTAAAACTATACAACATATTTTCTTCCAGATTATAGAAGATCAGATGGGAACACACGTGGAGCATCTCTCAGGTAACTTCAAAAAGAATGTCCAAGAGAGATGCTCCGTGATCCGATATTCATGACAAACGCCAATCAATCGAATCGAAGACATATAGCTTAGTGTTAATCGGAATTAGAAGCTCAGCATGAAACCAGCTTACAGGTCTTAGCATATTTGAGGCCAAGAGTTTTTATGGTTATCGATGAGAAATATGAGCTTTATTGACGTCAGTTTTTCACTAACGTCATCATAAGATATGGCTAGCTCACGGTAAAAATATATCACTATATTCTGAGCCCAGTTATAGCCATCTAGCGATCCAATTTCTGAGTCTCACCTCACCACTTTTTGTGATTAAGACTATTGTAAGTCACAGACTAAGTACAGTTTTTTCTCGATTGAACGTATCAGTACAAGACTGTAATTTTGAGCTATATACACAATTGATGGCTAAGAACATAATATACATAGAAATTGTAGTATAGAGTGATGGTTACCCTCAAGAACTATAAGCTGCGAGGTCTTCTCTTCAACGTAGCGCCTCGTTTGTATCTCGAGATCTACATCTCGTTACTACTGGGAACCTCGGCTCTACCGTAACATTACGTGGTATATAGATTGTATCACGAATTTTGCATAGAGCTTGTTTTTTCAAATTATCACCATGCACACCCTTGATGATCGATGATCTGTGGCCACGCTTTCAGGATCGTAGCATTTTACACCAGTCTAAGCACTCACATTAAAAAAATCGCTAGAAGCTCTGCCAACACATGGGGTTCTGAGTTTAAACTCTAATTAGGATAAAATCGAATGCTCTTTCTCCTGAGTCCGTGCTCGATTTCGGGATATACAACAATTGACTCAGCTAGCATGATACATTAGAGGTATACCACTTTGCATGCTGCATGGACACACGAGAATATAGCTGAATCGTGAGCTTATCCAGTCCTCGCCTCGGGGTGCAACAGTCTATAGAGGAAGATTGGATGGTACTCCTGTAGTAGTAGTAGCAAAGATTGTGTTTAGAAATGATATAGCGAAGCTGAATCTGAGAAAGGAAGTAAACAACTATTTTGCCATGGAAGACTTGCAAGGAAGAATCATCCCCCGTTGCTATAACTATGTTATAGGGAGTACTCCGATAAAGGGTGAAACTAAACCCAGTGATATCTCATGCCTTATACTTGAAGACTGTGGTAAAGAAGTTGATAGCTTCTTTGATCTGAAGCTGAAAAATAATAATGTATGTCTTTCAGTGTCGGATGCAAGGGGTTACTAACTTACACAATCTATCTAGGATGAAAATACTGAATGGACTGTTAGAGATGCACTTACGTGGACTCTATCATGATGATTTCGAAGAGAGGAATGTTGTTCGTGGACGACAAGGATCTCGGATTATCGATCTCGAACATGTATTCAAGCATCGGTGTCGATGGGATCCTGAGCATGATGATTGGAATGTTGGAGGTTATTATACTGAAGATTTCCCATGCCGAGGACTGAGGACGGCCGGGGCTTATATGCATATATGGGGAGAAGGTACTTACTTCCAATTACGTCTGTGAACATACACTGACAACTTTCCAACATCAGATAGTCCTGACATGTATATCAAAGTTCTTGGTGTGATGTATGCAGGGCCTGCTCTTGGTCTTCTACCATCCAAAGATATCGTTGATTGCCTTGTTCCAAGTGAGATAAGGTGCAGTACAAAGAGCTCGAAAGTAATAGAGGATTGGTTGATGAAATTCAAGAAGGAGATGGATAGTACTCCTAACTGCAATATTGAGGAACTTGTAGCGAAGTATCAAGCCAATCCGGTAGATGTACCAGACATATCTTTTGGACGCAAAGTTGAGTTCAAGAAATATATTCCGAAATCTCCTACAAACAATGCCTCAAACTTGAAGCCCAATAAAAACCCTGAATAAGAATGACTTGTATGAAACACTGAAAGTGTACATATGTTGTATATGTAGTATATCTCACTCGGATTAGAATAATAAAGTCAAATTTCTATAGCTTGTGATTCTCATAGGTCATATTAAAACACTGAAAACTAAACTTTTGGTCAGATTTTGACCTTAGTGTTGTATTTAGTGGCGAGGACGTGGGGTTTAGAGTCTGCCTACACCAGACACTATGCTCAGGCTAAGATTTGGGGGCTAAATAGCGAGATACTCGACCTCGGCCATCCGGCCGAGATCTCGGTCCGACCGTAGAGACTGATAGAGACCTTGAGGCGAGCTGAGACTTCACAGTCCAGTAAAAGTAGTAGAAACGTAGAGAACAGAGCCCCGACTGAGGCTGTAGTCTGAGGTAAAAGTATATGTATTTCAGTCCGCTCGGACGACTTGCAGTACGGTCAGAGCGTTACAAGCGCGCCCGGGCAGCCTAACAAAGCAGCAGAGAAGTAGATAAAGAGTACAGGAGACTATTAGAGAGCTACTCGGGGGGGGGGGGTGAATAGACTGATAATTTAGTAGGAATTGATTGATTAACTAAGGCCTCAAGTCTGGAGGCTTATATAGCAAAACGCGAGAAAAAGGTGAGATAATAAGGAAAGCATGGCGTCCAGGTGGCTATATTCCACTGGACGAAGGGTTTAAGCTATCAGAAACGAGGGGTCGTATAAACGAACCCTACCCTCGAGTAAGAGTAGAAAGTGAAGCTAAATAGTAAGAGAAATGAACGAGGCGCGCGGCCGAGTAGTAGCAATGGACTTCTCGGGCGAGTTAGAAAGTGCATTATAAATGCACTACGACCAGCCAAACACTTAGCTGGTCCTACATCATATACAATGATTACCCATTTCTGCACTAATAATATACTTAGAAGCTCGCAATAGAGATGCTAGTACGATAGCACTCGTATCCTTTGACTCCCAACCACCTAGCAAGAAGTCTTTCTTCCTTTCCCTCTACTTCATTCTTTCACTCTACTAAATCTCTTGTGTAGAATTGCATATAGAGACACAGAGATCATTCCCGTTTTAATAGAGGGGATCCACGCCACTGATAAATTGGGTCAGCTCTTGCATAACTACGAATTACAGTATCAGTCGTGATTAGAAAGATATATCCCATTGCTTCTAGAACGTAGCAGATGCTATTTGTCCTGGTACCTCCATATGGCTTGGAGAAGATCAACTTCTCAAGGTAAACTGATAGAAGACTTTATTCCCTACTTCTTTGAGCTTTTTCCGTAATTCATTCTTAGACCAGGGGGGACAGGTTTATTGTTCTGGTATTGTAGTATCGATCGTTTAAAAATATCAACTGATTTGTGTGCGTTCTTAAGAAGTTTCTAGGAGCTTGTAATCGTAGTATTTCGGTACGAAACTCGAATAGATACAAGCCACGAACAATCAAATTTATTATCCTAATCCATTGCTATATACTACATATACAAAATTTACATATCGATTACCCTTATTCTGAGCTCCTATTGAACTACGATTTTGAGTCTTGGTTTGTTGAAGTTTTCGGATTGTATTTCTTGAACTCGATTTCGTATCCAGGAGTCACATCGGGTATATTCACCATATTAGATTGATACTTCGCTACAAGCTCTTCAATATTGCAATCCGGAGTGCTGTCCATTTCCTTCTTGAATTTCTTCAACCAACTTTTTACAAATTCAACATTACTCATAGTGCACGGTATCCCACTCGGGACTAGGCAATCCACAATATCTTTGTTGGGAATAAGACCGAGCTCGGCCCAGAGATCAATGCAAAACCAAGAATTTTGATACCAGGGTTATCTGGTAGAAAAAGCAGTAAAATATTAATATATACCCAGAGGTGTGTGCAGATTAACTAAGTACCTTTTCCCCATATATTCATTTCTGCACCGGCTGTCTTCAGAATTCGGCATGGGAATTTTTTAGGATAATATCCTCCGGCATCCCAATCATCATTTTCAGGATCCCATCGACACCGATGCTTAAGAAGATGTTCAAGGTCGATGATCCGATATCCTTGTCGTCCACAAACAACATTCCTCTCCTCCAAGTCGCCATGATGGAACCCGCACAGGTGCATATTTAATAGACCATCCAAAATTTCCAACCTATGTAGTACCGTGTACATTAGTAAACCCTCGATATTGATTCTGATGAGATAAGCATACTTGTCTTTGAGCTTCAGACGAAAGAAGCTGTCAACTTCGTTACCACAGTCTTCAAGAATAAGGCATGCAATGTTACTGGGTTCAGTTTCACCTTTTATCGGTGTAGTTCCTTCAATGTAGTTGAAGACGAGGGGAATAATGGTTCCTTGTAGGTTTGACATGGCAAAGTAGTTCTTCGTTTCCTTCCTCAAGTTCAGCCTCGCTATATCATGTCCAAACACAATCTTTGCTACGACAGGGGAACCATCCATTGTTCCTCGATATACCGATGAACCTCGTGGTGAGACTTGGATTGTTTCCTGGAGAATAAGCTCCGAGGTGACATCTAGAGCACAACCCCTAACTCTACTCTTAGCGATGCATGGATTAGTGAAGTCGACATGACAGTTTTGAGAAGCAAGAATTCGAACATGAGCAGCTGCACTGGTGTCTGTGGTAGTAGACGCCATAGTTGTGTATAACTGATGACGCGCATTTGTTGATTTTATGTAAAGAGGAAGAACTATCACGTGATAGAGACAATGGGTTTATTCTTAGCCGCCGAGAAGTGCCATAGATTTCAGACGCAATAATTTATGTTGATATTCTTATCTGATCTCTTATTACCGGAGTAAATATCCATCTCCGATAGCACCAAGAGTTTCCGGCACACGTACTTGTGATGACTTGCAATCCGAGAAGTTGACTGCCTGAATATTTAAAAGTGGTAGGTATTATGGCATATCTTGCGCTCTTCACTAGTACACCACTGTCCACTATCTATGGATTCGACTCAGAACTTCAAGCCTCAAACCCTGTATGATCTTCTGTCAAGGGCATGCCCTATCCTCCCTGATCTCTATGATGACGACGCTTTGAAGTCTATGAAAGCCTTTTCTAATTATGAGCGTGTTACTGGAAAGGTCCCTGACCGAGTACTACATGCTGTAGTTATGCAACCTGATATAGTACCCAAGCTAGATATCGCAGCTCGAGATCGTACGAGCAAGATCAAGCTAGAACCATCTGATCCCCACTATGAGCAATTTGTCTGCTCGATAGACCAGCGGTTGAAGTGGGAATACGGATTTTTCTCCCCTATCGTATACTCTGAGGGCGATATTCACACTATCACAGGTTCTATGCACTACCGTCCCGCAATCTCTGCGATAAATATCATAAAGAAATTTGAAAACACGAATACCATCGATCTTAGCCTTGCAAGAAGTAACCTGAATGATCGGACAATCTGGGTTTCCTCTGTAGTCCAACGCAAGGATTCAGTTATTCCTGATGGTGCCCTTTACGAAAAGGAAAAGGAGGATGAGACTCAGCAAGAACAAGAGACCTTGGTAGTGGGGCACGAAGTCGAAGATCCAAAGTCAGACTGGGACTCAGATTTGAATTCGGGCTCGAGGACGGACGTATTGGAGACAAGAATACAACAATTACGACTTGATCAGGAACAGCCTCCAGCTCCCAAGCGCAAAACTGTCAAAGGAGCAGTACGCTGCACAATCGAGCTCAAATCCAACGTCATTCTCCAGAACATCAAACTCGAAAATGCTTTAGACATAACAGAAGAGAACCCCCGAAATGACATCGCCACGCCATTTTTATATACAACGGATGGTAATAATGCAGCGAAAAATCTGAATAAGACCATTATTCAGGTACGTAGATGCAAGCTGTGACTGTAGCAAAAAATCTTTCTGATGTGCACGCAGGTTTATAACCAAATGCTAGCTTATGGCGTAGATTACGCTATTCTCTCAAGTTTTCACACTACGTATTTTGTTCATCGAAGGAGTATCGAAGGCTTTAATACCCTGATCTTTTCATCTGGATCCAATTCTACAGTACTATGCCCCGCACATTATTTGAGCTGGTTCTTACAAACACTGGATCCTGACTCTTCGAGTCATTTATTTGATGACCCAGACATGTCCTGCATCAGGTCATGGTTCGAGTTTTATAGGAAGATGAACACGCAAAATGACAGCTTGTTGAGTGTGGAGGGGCTTTTAAGCGGGTAAGTAAAGTCAATTCTCAGATTCAAAGTCACGGAACTCACCAACTTCTCATATGAAGGGAACTGGAACACTTCAAAGAGAAGCAAGGAAAAGTTGACTGGTACGATTACTATTCTAGAGAAAGTGATATTTCTAGCGATCTCAGTATCGATGAGAGAAAAGGATCAAGAAGAGAGATTGATGGTGATTATATGTTTGGCCCTGACTCGATAAATCTGAGGTCTCCGGTAGTAACGAGATCTAAGTCCAGAGCCACAAATGAGGCGCCACTTTGAACAAAAGGCCTCATAGATTCTGATTCTTGAGAGTAAATTTTACTTTGTGCTACGATTACTATGTAAGGATAAAATCAATGGAACAAATATCTCGAGGTTCAAACCCTCAAATATGTATATAGTTAAAGTCAAACTACGGTGTAGGACCAGGTAAGTGTTTGGCCGGTCGTAGTGCATTTATAATGCACTTTCTAACTCGCCCGAGAAGTCCATTGCTACTACTCGGCCGCGCGCCTCGTTCATTTCTCTTACTATTTAGCTTCACTTTCTACTCTTACTCGAGGGTAGGGTTCGTTTATACGACCCCCTCGTTTCTGATAGCTTAAACCCTTCGTCCAGTGGAATATAGCCACCTGGACGCCATGCTTTCCTTATTATCTCACCTTTTTCTCGCGTTTTGCTATATAAGCCTCCAGACTTGAGGCCTTAGTTAATCAATCAATTCCTACTAAATTATCAGTCTATTCACCCCCCCCCCCCGAGTAGCTCTCTAATAGTCTCCTGTACTCTTTATCTACTTCTCTGCTGCTTTGTTAGGCTGCCCGGGCGCGCTTGTAACGCTCTGACCGTACTGCAAGTCGTCCGAGCGGACTGAAATACATATACTTTTACCTCAGACTACAGCCTCAGTCGGGGCTCTGTTCTCTACGTTTCTACTACTTTTACTGGACTGTGAAGTCTCAGCTCGCCTCAAGGTCTCTATCAGTCTCTACGGTCGGACCGAGATCTCGGCCGGATGGCCGAGGTCGAGTATCTCGCTATTTAGCCCCCAAATCTTAGCCTGAGCATAGTGTCTGGTGTAGGCAGACTCTAAACCCCACGTCCTCGCCACTAAATACAACACCAAGGTCAAAATCTGACCAAAAGTTTAGTTTTCAACGGCTCCAATACTCGATCAACCATGTGCCCAGTCAGTGGCCTGCGATCGTTTCAATCACAAGAAATAATGAAGTGGGAGTTAGCAACCGGATGGCCAGATGGGTATAACTAGGCTTGAAGTACAATGGACTACCTGGCCAATCTACTGTTGATATCAGTGACTAATTGACGCTTATAGAGCTCATATTCCTCATCGATAACCAACACAAACTTATTCTGTAAGGCAGCTTCTGACTTTAAATTGAGTCTACGTATAATAGCAAGCTATATGCCTGCAATTACGTGCGACGCTTATACATAGATCACGGAACACAATCGGTACTTATTTTTGAGCTCTTGCGAGAATCTCACCATGTTAGTAGACCAAATTACCTTTTACGATTAAGAAGAAAATATGCTGTATAGTCTCAGTAGGTGGTCTCCTATCAACTGATATAGATATTCTCGCCTCTCTTTCCCAGACAATTGCTATTGGAAAGGCCGGGGATATCGTTGTACAGAGACGAAAGGATGTCAGGCACTAGTACATAAGCGAATGCTTCCTCAAATTCAGTGGAGAAGATGGGCAAATAGCATGTGTTGCTTACGGTTCCTGGAGTCCTTTCATATACCCCCCTGTATATTTCTTAGTCCTTCTTAACTTCTAGCCCTGCCCTGAAGGTCGGCTCCTATCACTGTATCAGTTTTTTGATAGATTGTATCACGAATTTTGCATAGAGCTTGTTTTTTCAAATTATCACCATGCACACCCTTGATGATCGATGATCTGTGGCCACGCTTTCAGGATCGTAGCATTTTACACCAGTCTAAGCACTCACATTAAAAAAATCGCTAGAAGCTCTGCCAACACATGGGGTTCTGAGTTTAAACTCTAATTAGGATAAAATCGAATGCTCTTTCTCCTGAGTCCGTGCTCGATTTCGGGATATACAACAATTGACTCAGCTAGCATGATACATTAGAGGTATACCACTTTGCATGCTGCATGGACACACGAGAATATAGCTGAATCGTGAGCTTATCCAGTCCTCGCCTCGGGGTGCAACAGTCTATAGAGGAAGATTGGATGGTACTCCTGTAGTAGTAGTAGCAAAGATTGTGTTTAGAAATGATATAGCGAAGCTGAATCTGAGAAAGGAAGTAAACAACTATTTTGCCATGGAAGACTTGCAAGGAAGAATCATCCCCCGTTGCTATAACTATGTTATAGGGAGTACTCCGATAAAGGGTGAAACTAAACCCAGTGATATCTCATGCCTTATACTTGAAGACTGTGGTAAAGAAGTTGATAGCTTCTTTGATCTGAAGCTGAAAAATAATAATGTATGTCTTTCAGTGTCGGATGCAAGGGGTTACTAACTTACACAATCTATCTAGGATGAAAATACTGAATGGACTGTTAGAGATGCACTTACGTGGACTCTATCATGATGATTTCGAAGAGAGGAATGTTGTTCGTGGACGACAAGGATATCGGATTATCGATCTCGAACATGCATATAAGCATCGGTGTCGATGGGATCCTGAACATGATGATTGGAATGTTGAAGGATACTATGAGGAAGATTTCTCGTGTGAAGGACTGAAGACAGCTGGTGCTTACATGGACATATGGGGAGAAGGTATCTAGTTCATCGGCACACACCTCTGAGCATATACTGATATTTTTGCTTTTTTACTAGATAGCCCTAAAACATATATCAAGATCCTTAGCGTAGTGTATTCAGGGCCTGCTCTTGACCTTTTTCCTCCTAAGTATATTATCGACTGCCTGATTCCGAGTGGGATAGGCTGCACTGGGGATAATGTGGAATTTTCAGAATGCTGGCTGAAGAAATTCAAGAAAGAAATGGACAGCACTCCAGATTGCAATATTGAGGAGCTCGTGGCAAAGTATCAGGCTATCATGGCGGATGTACCCGATGTATCTTTTGGAGATAAAGTCGAGTTCAAGAAATACAATCCGAAATCTATAAAAGGCAGCAATAAAACAAGGTCGTCAACATAGTAATTAGGGATGTACGTGTAAGAATGGCATGAAAGACAGGACCATGTTTACATCTATGTCGACCCGAAATAGAATAATGGCATGTACTATTGTTTTTCTCAAGTAATATATTATCAGTTTTTTGTCGTTTGTTTTAGACTAAATTGCAGAAGCTTAGAGAGAGGAAAATCTTCGTCTGAGTAACTTTAGAACAATATAGGTCTGAGGTCAAACTTGAAGTCATCTGCCATTTCTCGCTCTTACCTCATATACAATGATTACCCATTTCTGCACTAATAATATACTTAGAAGCTCGCAATAGAGATGCTAGTACGATAGCACTCGTATCCTTTGACTCCCAACCACCTAGCAAGAAGTCTTTCTTCCTTTCCCTCTACTTCATTCTTTCACTCTACTAAATCTCTTGTGTAGAATTGCATATAGAGACACAGAGATCATTCCCGTTTTAATAGAGGGGATCCACGCCACTGATAAATTGGGTCAGCTCTTGCATAACTACGAATTACAGTATCAGTCGTGATTAGAAAGATATATCCCATTGCTTCTAGAACGTAGCAGATGCTATTTGTCCTGGTACCTCCATATGGCTTGGAGAAGATCAACTTCTCAAGGTAAACTGATAGAAGACTTTATTCCCTACTTCTTTGAGCTTTTTCCGTAATTCATTCTTAGACCAGGGGGGACAGGTTTATTGTTCTGGTATTGTAGTATCGATCGTTTAAAAATATCAACTGATTTGTGTGCGTTCTTAAGAAGTTTCTAGGAGCTTGTAATCGTAGTATTTCGGTACGAAACTCGAATAGATACAAGCCACGAACAATCAAATTTATTATCCTAATCCATTGCTATATACTACATATACAAAATTTACATATCGATTACCCTTATTCTGAGCTCCTATTGAACTACGATTTTGAGTCTTGGTTTGTTGAAGTTTTCGGATTGTATTTCTTGAACTCGATTTCGTATCCAGGAGTCACATCGGGTATATTCACCATATTAGATTGATACTTCGCTACAAGCTCTTCAATATTGCAATCCGGAGTGCTGTCCATTTCCTTCTTGAATTTCTTCAGCCAGCTTTTTACAAATTCAACATTACTCATAGTGCGCGATATCCCACTCGGAACTAGGCAATCCACAATATCTATGGGAGGAATAAGACAGAGCTCGGTCCCACCAAGAAATTTGATACACCTATCAGGGTCATCTGGTAGAAAAAGCAGCAAAATATTAATATACACCCAGAGGTGTGTGCAGATAAACTAAATACCCCATATATTCATGTTTGCACCGGCTGTCTTCAGAAATCGGCATGGGAATTTTTCAGGATAATATCCTTTGGCATTCCAATCATCATTTTCAGGATCCCATCGACACCGATGCTTAAGAATATGTTCAAGGTCGATGATCCGATATCCTTGTCGTCCACAAACAACATTCCTCTCCTCCAAGTCGCCATGATGGTACCCGCACAGGTGCATATTTAAAAGACCATCCAAAATTTCCAACCTATGTAGTACCGTGTACATTAGTAAACCCTCGATATTGATTCTGATGAGATAAGCATACTTGTCTTTGAGCTTCAGACGAAAGAAGCTGTCAACTTCGTTACCACAGTCTTCAAGAATAAGGCATGCGATGTTACTGGGTTCAGTTTCACCTTTTATCGGTGTAGTTCCTTCAACGTAGTTGAAGACGAAGGGAATAATGGTTCCTTGTAGGATTGGCATTTCAAAATAGTTCTTCGTTTCCTTCCTCAAGTTCAGCCTAGCTATATCATGTCCAAACACAATCTTTGCTACGACAGGAAAACCATCCATTGTTCCTCGATATACCGATGAACCTCGTGGTGAGACCTGGATTGTTTCCTGAAGAATAAGCTCCGAGGTGACATCTAGAGCACAACCCCTAACTCTACTCTTAGCGATGCATGGATTAGTGAAGTCGACATGGCAGTTTTGAGAGACAAGAATTCGAATGTGAGCAGCCACAGTCGTAGGAGTTGCCATCCTTTACCACCTTGCGCGTCTGCGTCTCGGGAAACAAGTTCAAGATGCTAGTCACGGCGTTGTGGTTATAGTGAAATGCAAACATCATGGGACGCATTTTAGACATAATCTCGCTTGGAATAGTCGCTTATGTGCATGTGTCCACTGCACGCACTCAGATGTAGCAGGTAATATGCAACAATTAAAAGTTATGTCCGAGTCTGTATGTTGACTAGTATGCAATAAAGGAACTCTCGAACATCATAAATACTATACTCCACAAAAGTTTTGCGACAGCATGAGATTTTAATGAAAAAATATATAGACTTAGTATATAGTATTATCAATTTATATACATATAAATCTATCTATTATCTTTAGCTAACATACATAGTTGATTAGAACGAAGACGTGTAGTTCTTGTACAATATCTACGACAAATGAATTACAAGGTGTGTCGCAAAACTTTTGTGGAGTATAGTATGAACTGTGCACACCAACTAACAGTAGTTGAAGACGGAACAAATTACCTGTTTAGGACTGCAGTGCCAAGCACTCGCGTGCTCGATTGTCCGCCAAGTCTCAGTGACTCTCAGTGACTCTGTCTCCTAGACTGCTTGCTACGCTAGCCAACATCTAGCAATAGACTCTTTAATCACTCAACCATGGATCTACCTGCATCTTCATCCAGCCTGTACCCACCACTTCCAACACCTGAACTCGTTCTTGTCCCAGTCGACGCCCTTGCTTCCGCATTACTGAAGCTAGGCATCACCGATATCTCGGCATCGGAGTTGCTTGACACAGTGAACCTCGAATTGAATAATACTCATGCAATAAATAGGGGTGAAGAAAGGCGGAATGCTCTTCTACGTCGTACGCTGTTCTGTCTTCTGATCGTCGACAAGTTGTACTAACATATCTCTACCAGTTGCATCGCAGCCAGATGGTGCTCATTTGGACTCAATCCCCCCTTATGTATCTGTTGTCACCCAGAGATCTTTATCAAGCTCTTCGGCTGAATCGAGGTCAGAAGAACATCGTCAGAGGCTTGGTGACATTGCCATGAATTCATTTCCAATCGACCAGTTCCCTGAACCATACTCGACCTTCTAATCTGATGCATAATCCCACTATCTTCTCTTCACGAGTCGACTACCAACTCTAGCCCCGTCGGGCTGCGATGTGACATGCCTGCCTTTTAGGTACCAGACCAGCATAAGTACGGGACACTGGTTGAACACATGTCTCAAGTACCGAGTGGACGAGTTGATATCTAAGTTGATATTCAAATCAAGCAAGATAGTGTTTTCACTTCACAAAAAACCTACAAATACGCAGGGCTAACAAGTACTAGCACCTCTTTCCCCGATTCTATTGGAATCTATCGATGATGGAGTTCTTTCTATACTTCTCGTTGCAGTAGACACGGCGCTCATCGCTTGGCTGGAATACATGAACTTACGGACAGACGCCATCAAGATCCGATACGCGGTGACTCTTCTGGTGGACATCGGTCGCATGTCAAAATCCGTTGATGTCATGGCTGAGTGACATGAAGATGGGGAGGTTATAGCTAGGCATACCCCACCCGGGAATGACCTGCGTAGAGTGTCCCACATAGTGCTTGATCACAAGCACTTAGTTATATCTGGGATGGGGCATAGTCATCTGTTGTTCTGAAATACTGGCGGTTATTGTCATTAATCGTGTATTCCACTTATGGCTCATATTTTGTTAGATGTCTCCTTGTTTATACCCATCATTTGACGGCCTTTGTGACATGACATACATTTCTTACGTTTTAGTAGACGGTTGCTTTATCTAGTATCTTGTATAGTATAACAACGGTCAAGTGTAATTTAGGTTGAACGGCTGAACTTCTCTCTTTAAAATATCGCTTTGTACAAGTCCAAGATAAGCTTTATGCTGTTACTCGTTATGCTGTTACTCGTTATAATCTAGTCTTGTCGTGTGGTTCGTCTTCTACTTACACTATGTTATCTTCCTAGTCTATATATCGAATGAGTAGCAGTGCAATAATACATATATACAAAGCTATCACGGTTGGATATGAAAATTCAAAGAACCCACTCGCTTCGTATATGACTAGAACAATTTTAATTGACATAAACAAACGATTGATCCTTAGCTTGTTGATTTTTTTCTCTCTTTTTGCTGTCTATGATGAGCTTATAACGAAACCACTTTGACTCAGATAGTTTATAATACTTATGGGGCGGACGAGGGCTTTTCATACCGGACAAATACGCGCATAAATCTACGAATTATCTATAGTTCTCACAGGGACAACATCAAGTTCATATTTCGCCTGATTGATATAGCTAGACGAGCTTTGCTCTTTTGAGCATAGAAGATTATTAATGTTGATACACGTACAAGTACATACTCGCTTATATCTGGGGAAAGGTGTGTACAAATTTTAGAGAACATAACCAGGAGCAGGATAAAAGAACGAAATCATCATCTGCGTAAAACACCGCAACAATTCGTACACGAAAAGATGCAGTCAGTAAACGATACATGGCGAGATCCTTAGGAGTCTGTCTTGACATTTTCAAGTTTCGACTTTAACTCGTTCACAGTCAGCGTGATTGAAATGATGTTCACGTAAGAAGTAGCAATAGTTTTGATAACTTCTACTGGGGGGTCTCCTTTTTCCAATAATCGTTTTTCGCAATTCTGCCTTTCGTTATTCAACATATCTCGTAGTACGTCCTTGACTTGATCTTTACATGTATTCAAAAGATCTTCAACTATGGGAGTTTCTTTCCTCTCCATTTCCTCGAGAAAAGGATAAACAACCCGTCTCATTATTCTATCGACTAGTTTGGCATTTCCTATGATAAAGCTCGTCCTCTAAAGCTAGACACTTAGAATAAGTCTACTTGTAGAATCTGGAAACGTACTTCATCCGGGCATGGCCAGCGTCCAAGATTTGTCACATGTCTTTCATATGAGCTAGACGTTATTCCACGCAACCTTTCCTCCATACCAGAAAGCGTTGTGAGATCGGCTTCAGATCTCAAGATAAACATCCTCGTCCGGGCCAACTCAATTATCCTCCCTGTCCACGAACTGTCACCACGTCTACCAAGATCACCGTCGAGGCTATTGATATGACCCTCTATCTTCCCGGTAACACGCGTGATAACTGTTTGGCAGAGTAAGTCCCTTTTAGCATCCAATATGTGAAGGACCTTTGCTCCATATTGCTCAAGAAATCTGTTACACGACTCCCCATCGTAGAATATAGTTTTTTCCTCGTCTATCTTGAGAGCCTGTATAAAGACAGAAATAGAAACTGGTCAAGAGAATTATTGATAAAAAGGATATGTTGAAAATTACTACATCACTATTTTTATTCTTGAAATCCGAAATTTCATCATCATAACATCTATGGAGTTTTTCCCAAAGATCTCCTTTATAACTATTTTGTTCCTTCTTTATTTCCTCCCCGATATCTACTATTGTCTGATCAAAGCTCCTTATCCACCTGGACTCTACTTGTTTAATTTCAATTTGAGCTTTGTCTAATGCATTCTTGTATAGAATACACTCCTCAGCACTCCGACCCAAGTGCTCCAAACCTGACCTATTGAGATAAGAGATAAAAAAGAATAGCAGGAATAAGTGACACTATGACATACTTTAAGTCTGAAGCTAGTTTAATAAGCGATACATATATGACCTTCAAACCCTGTTGAATGGACTCTGTTTGGGCATTAAGCATTAAGACACGAGTAAATCGGTCAACTGTGTCGGTTATTCCACTCTTAAGGAGTTGCTCTTCTATAGCTTCCAACCAATCTTCATGTGTCATTCCAACGTAGTTCCTATTTGCCCTCGATTGTCCAAGAATGTTGAAAGAACACTAAAATAGATTATAAATTGGTATGTTAGATTATATCATAGAGATTGCTTTGTGAAAGTTCGAGTACAGACCTCAAATTCAGGTCGAGATTCATCCATGCCATATATATCCTCAAATTCTGGCTTTTGTGTTAAGGACACTTTTTCAGCTTTTGGGCCCCAAATCCAATTAAAGTTGAGCATTTTACGCATCGATCATCGGGTACAGACCGACCACTAAATGCTCTCCAAGCTTGAGAGGCTAGAGAATCAACATTCTCTTTATTTCTAATCTAGATGATGGGTTCAAATTGATGGGTTCAAATTTAGTATTTAGTGTAACTATATATAAACATACCAAGTCACAGTGAGAACATATAATAAAAGGAGGTTCGTATCCGATACCTAGTATATCCTTGAGAAGCTCGATAGAAAGCCGTTGTGAAGCAAACAAAGGTAAAGATATTATGGGTATAGTTGCGTAAACATCTTTACGAATATAGCTTATAAGGTCTTTATAGAAAAGGTCCTATAAAGCGTCAGGTATACTTCAATAGCACTATAATAAGCCCACTCACTTTTACTTCAAGCTCCCCGATACCCTAAGCTAAGAGTGAGGTCAAATCTACGTAGCTTATTAGATTTCTACTCACTGGAACATCGAATAGCTTAAGATATAAATCTCAGCAACTATGCATTTTTCTTCGCTGACTAGAAACATCACCTCAAAATTTCCTCCAATAGGCTTTCCTACAAGAGACTGAAAGGTAACTTCTAAGACGGGCCAGTTGTCACCGTGAATTTCCAAGTCCTGAGGAGAAAACAAATGTCCCAAACGAGCTAAAACATTGATTTCACCCAGCTGATATAGCATTAATCACCATAGTAGTAAGCTAGAGAGTGCAAGCAGACATACCAACTGTACAATTGATATTTCTTCTTCTGCAACCGTTCTCAGCTTATACTTTGCTCCTTTGATCATATTCCACATGTTCTTGACCCCTGGATGGAGGTCGTACCAAAGACTTTCTTCCTTACTCTTTGTCGTAAAAGAATCCTTGAGTCCCCCTGTGTAACAGACAGGTCATACTATGAACACATCAAATACACAATTGGTCATACAGTAGTTACGTTTCTCCACGAAATCAAGTTTCATGCGTAATGAACTGTGGAGCTTAGTGAACATTTGCAAAGCCGGGGGCGTAATCGTTAAGCGAGGACTCTCGTTTATAACATGACGAATACGACATGGCCAAGCAGTCGCCGGCATTTCTATGAAATAAGATGAAGTACAAAATTAGTATAGGATTGTAAATAAACTTGCCTTCGGAGGGGAGAACACTCTGACCGATGAGAGCTGATAGAAACATAGATTTTCTACGTAAATGTTACTAAATCTTCAATTACGTTCCTGTGTACTCTAAGCTTGTATACGTACCCCGCGTTTGTCAGGCCACAAATCGCAATTCTGAAGAATCCCTCTTGTTCTCGTTGTATTTCTCTTTCAACCTTTTCTAGTGTACTAGTCACTATTTGCTGATGGTCTCCACGGTTCGCAGCGAATTGGGTATACTTACTAATTAATGCTCCGCATACTTTTTTTCTGGGCAATTACGTAACTTTCGTAGTCAATTGTATTTTCTTGTATTGAAGGAACTCAGGAGAACCTAAGTTTTCTCGACTAACTTCTATTTGTACTCTCAATCCGATAGTGATAACTTGCTTATAGACTATCACAGCCACTGACGCCTCACACCTCCGACCGGGGGAAACTCAAAAGGGTGTTTTATTCAATTAGAAACAAAGGCAATCCATCTTAATCTCCAACGCACGAACACGTGGGGTGACAGAGAATGGCATCAAGCACCACTATAGTTGCTAATATTCGCATTCTTGTTGACAAAAACTGCTATGTCGATTTCATCAACCCATGCGTTGCTAACAGTAAGATCAGTGGTTTCACACCAGATCTGACTCAATAGCTTGTCCTCAAGGAAATATTGCAGAACTCGCGTGCCACAGTCTATAGGGGTACATTGGATGGCACTCCAGTCATAGCAAAGGTTTCTTTTGGAAATGATATGGCTAAGCTCGGCTTGTGGAAAGAAGTGAACAACTATTTTGCCTTGGAAGATTTACAAGGCACTGTTATCCCTCGTTGCTATAACTATGTTGAAGGGTCTACTCCGATTAAGAGGCAAACAAAACCCAGCGAGATTGCATGCCTTATACTTGAGGACTGCGGGAAATCAGTTGGAGACTTATTCTTGTTGAAGTTAAAGAAAAAGTATGCATATTCTATCAGCTTCTGAGAAATACTAATGTATATGTACATACACTACCTAGAATGGAAATTCTGAATGGACTTTTAAAGATACATATGCTTGAATTGTGTCATGATGCTTTCGAGGAGAAGAACGTTGTCCGTGGACCAAAAGGGTACCGTATCATTGATCTTGAGCATATGGTCAAACATCGGTGTAAGTGATACCCAGAACGTGATTATTGGAGTGCTGGAGGATACTGTCCTCTAAAATTTCCATGTCGTGGTCTAAGAACGATTGGGCAATATATGGATTTGTGGGATGAGGGTGATTGTTTTAAAGTTACATCTCTTAATGCTTGCTAATAACCATCCTTTCATCGGATACTCCTGATACGTATATTGAGATTCTTGGTGTGATATTTGAAGGGCCCGATCTTGAGCTCCTTCCTCCTGAAGACATTGTGGAGTACCTAGTTCCGTCTGGCCCAACATCCGCAAAGAAAACGTCAAAGTGATAGAAACTTGGCTAAAGAAATTCAAGCAAGAAATGGATAGCACACCTGATTGCAATGTCGAGGAGCTTGTGGCGAAGTATCAAGCTAACCCGGTGGATATACCTTTCATGTGTTCTGAAAGTAAACTCGAATTCAAGAAATACATCCCTAAAACTCCAACAAACAAAACCCCTAACGAAGATAGGAGCTAGTAATAAAAATAGTTGATAGTTTAACCAGTAGAAAGTACTCCTGTGATGCACAGAATGTGTGTTGAATAGAGCTTGAGCGAATATCATATTTTAAATCACAACTTAGGATTTGTGTACATACTTGTGAATTTATCAGAAAAGATACTTGATAGTGTCAATGACTATAAGAGCATACATGCGTTAATGGTCTACAAGTTTAATCTGGGATGGAAGTGTTTATACGTATCGCAGAAAGAAATGGAAATGCAGTGTTTTTAGAGAGGAAGTGTGATGATGATATAAACGTGCTGTAGAGGTTATCCAGCTTTAGTTGTATAGTGTAATCACGAGCAAAGTCAAATGATTTTCCTGGTAAGTCAGGCCGCAAGATAGTGGTGTGCAGTGTTTGCTCTGAGACCACCTCTGTAATATACTCATATCCAGCAGCTTATCAAGTTTTCCGGCATCACGATAATAAATACAGGAAAGGATGAAGCACCTTCTTAATGCGAATTCGTGCAATGTCTGATGCATATAGTTGTCTCAAAGGTTTACGTTTCTTGATTTTGGATAGAGTTGAGTCTACTATGAAGATATATTTATATGTATTAGGTACATTGTTTTCTGGGATTAATCAGTAAGTGGCCTGGATCGATATCTTTGACAGAAGGATCTGTGAGAATAGATCTGAAAAAGTCTTTGGTATAAAAGTTAAAAAACATACTAAACCAATCCAACGTCACGTGTTACGATAGATCACCATATACCCAATGGAGCTTACACACTAGCCGCTGGAACCGGTAACCTCAATTACTGCTGAGTTGGATACCCCATGCACTGTTGAGAATAAGATCAGACACGCCTCTCCAGACCTGACCTGGGAGCTTGTTCTCCAAGGAACGATAATTGTCTCGTCGTCAACAGTTAAGCGAAGCACATCGTTGTGACGATAGCTAATCGTCAATTATTGTTTCATGTAATATTTATTAACAAAACATGTTCGGGTCGTAGAGAAATTCGACCCCGGTACCGGATCACAGTCAGATAGATTACTAGTAGTGACTATATGCGGTACGAGACATAGCTGACAACAATGTGATTTGACTGGATTCAAGTTGCTATAGATATGGTAGAGATTCCTGTATGGTAGTCAGCTTGTACTTATTCAATACTGTAAATTACATAATGAAGTTTCACGCATGTCCACAGTTTTAGTTGACAATCATCGTTTTCATTCAAGTCTTACACGAATAAAATAATAGGATATATCTGAAAAGTGAATTGTATAATTTGGCAAAATAAATTTTCACAGTAGATTTCTTTAAGTCTTGGGGGATTAGAGTATGCAAGGCTGGTACTACATCGAAATTAATTGATGATAGGATAGATTATTATAATACTAATTCTCTTGTAAGGTCTATGAGTAGTTATGAGGAAGCTGAAGTGTAGCAGC
The DNA here is from genome assembly GCA_002794735.1 of Pyrrhoderma lamaoense. NCBI lineage: Eukaryota > Fungi > Basidiomycota > Agaricomycetes > Hymenochaetales > Hymenochaetaceae > Pyrrhoderma > Pyrrhoderma lamaoense. Next base: position 30,965 of record NBAZ01000024.1, on the reverse strand, counting down.
CCATGCTTCGATATCTTGCAGCAAGAGGGGCGGAGAGCCTCCCGTGCTTCGACCAACAGCGGCACGGATATCGAAGCTGACGTCAAAATCGGCGTTGTACATAGGATTTGAGTCAGCATATGAGGGAATTGCGACGGGTGGGTTGATCCCCCATCCAGGCATTTGCTGAGAATGTGATGGTGATGTCATATGGATTGAGTCATCTCGGGACGAAAAATACTGATGATTTAATTGATTATCGTCGTATTGATAAAAAGAAGTACTGCTTTGAGGTTCATCGGTCGACATCATAGAGGAATTCATCATTGAAGGTGCCTCTCCAACGGCTTGGACATTCACATCTGGTTCTTGCAAGCCCCAATCACTACTTGAAGTTGCACTGTCATGATGAAATGAGCCATCTACGCCATTGAGTTGAGAACCGTGCAGTCCTTCTAGGGATCCGTGAAAGGTGCTGAAGTCTGAACTTCCTGGAGAAAAAGGGCTGGGATTCTCAATTATATTCTCAGTTATTTGAGACTGTTCCCTGGACTGATCCAAGTTTGAGTCAGAAGAAGGCTGAGCACAGGGGCTACTGCAATTTTGAGAGGAGACAGTATCGTTTTGTGTATTGTCTCTCCTGCTCTTTCTGAAAAATGTTGTAAACTCGACAATATCAGAGCATGAAGTATAGGTTGCGAAGATGACTTCGGGAGATACTTGTAATGATGGCTCTGATGGTAATTGTTGTTTATGCAGATTATTCGGCTGCTGTATAGTTGAACGAGGGGTCGTACAAAATAGTGATTCATGCGCATTTATTGTGGTCGATTTCGTACATTGCTCCGGATAGAGCTCATTTTTTGCCTTTTCATGGAGCTGTAAAAGGATTGTCTGTAAAAATATAGTAGCAATTACTATATTATTTCTCTGTATATGAAAGAATGTACAAACCAGTCCAGCCCCGACAATAGGTTCGGAAGTTATTTTTGACATAAGTGACAATATCTCAACGGATTCGTTGTAGGCACGAGTTTTTAGTTCGGAATCACGACTATTAGCTGCGACAGAACCAACAACAACACTCGACAATATCGTATGTTCCCAGAATGGCCAAACACGAGATATTAGCGTTGAATGATTGCTGAAATGTTCGAGAACTAAACGAATGAGGTTAGATGCACTATCATATGCAGCACTATAGGATGGGGCGAAGGAAGTCTGGAGTGGGTTCATAGGGTTCTCGATCATTGCGCGAGCAAAGAAGTTTCGATGTAACAAAACTATAGCTTAAAAAACGAAGAAATTCTTCGTTATTGCAGAAAATTGAAAGACGTCAAGATGCACATACTGGTGTCCTTCATATAACTCAAAAGGAGACATTCTAGTATATCAAATATTCTTGTGCTTGACGGAGGAGGTCGTTTTTCCCACCCCTGTGGATTGAAGTCTCGAATTTTCTTATCTAATTCCAGGACTTTAGAATACTTTAGTAACCGGGCTGAACCAAGCCTCTCTATGAATTCAGCCATTATATCTCTAACGTAAAGATATTTCACATGCCAGACTTCGCAATGTAAGTAAGGTAAGTTGACAGGAAGGCCATATCTAATAAATATTACTCACGTCCAGGAACTGTGACATGTTGACCATCAAAGGTGGCGTCTTTATCCTCTGGAAGTTGACAATCAACTACAGAATGGTGGAATGTCACTGGTCTACCCGAACCGAGACTCTAAAGTAAAGTGAAATGTAGTTATTAGCTTAGCTCTTTCATTTTAAACAATGAATGCATACTTTCCAAACATCGCATGTATATAATTCCCAGAACACTTGTCTTCTTCGCTGTACGAGTTTAGGCGGCAAATTAAATCGTGCAGGATCACGATCTGATAAGCTAAGTCAATATTAGTAATTATTCCATGTGATAAATATTGCGTACGTAATCCGATCTATGTACACAGCTATGTGTTAATGTATCATTACAAGTTATTTAGTAGTGTAACTCACACTTGCAGCAAGAGAGCAACTAAAACTTATAGATTTCCAAGCGGTTTCAGGAGTAACACGAGTTGTTGTACAAAGATCATACATGCCGATCAGTGAGATTGCTTGGATACTAAGTAAGCTTACACCATCAAGCACGGACTTGAGTCCTAATGCAGCCCGGGTGAGATGGTAGTAAGTTTCTGCTTCCTCGTTCCTCGGCTCAAGACTTGGATCCGTAACGGCACCACATGCGAAAACTGCAAGTATCAACGCAAGTGTATGAGGATCCGCATGGCCATCGATATTATTATCATCTTTACGAAGATATATCGCTGGATAAGATCTTCCATAATTTGTTCGCGATCAACACTACGAAAAAACCAAGATAGATTTTCTAGATAGGATTCAATGAGAACCAGTGCCCGCTCATACGAAGGTAAATTGGATTCGATCAACGTCTGTAATTCGTTCACAGGAAGATTTAGCGGTGTATATGGAAACATACGGCTAAGACGAGACAGTTCCGTCGGAACACGAAACGTCTCTCTTTTATCGGAAGCCGAGTTCACTGGCATTGACTAGTTATCGGGAATAGTTGAGACAGGATAAGAATATACAGTACGATCAACTTACTACTAGAAGCTCCTGATATAATAAGCTATTATTTGATTGGTACCATTCGTAAAAATAGAGTCAAGCTTACATTAGCCCCTGCCACGTATTCCTCCGTCCCTCTATCAGACAGTGTTAACGAGCCATAGGAGTTAAGTACATTGTCCCAATCTTCCGTAGCTTCATTGGCAACATCGGACTGTAAGCTCATTGGCTCTGTTTCTCCATTTTTTATCTTAAGCAGTTCCTTGGAAAGTAATGGGTGGTTCCCGGTATTTATCGCTGAGTGCGCAATTTGAAGTGCGTCTTCAAGTTTTCGTATGCGCTTACTCATCTCTGATAACTTGTGATGAAGGGTTTTTGTATCCGACATGATAAACCTATGAAAAGGTAAGTTATATAGTAGAAATAAAATAGCCACATCATATTGTCCCTACCGCGTCCCCTGACCAGTTGAGAGTGTTTCTTTAGATATGTAAGTACTATCGTCATGGTCCGCATTTAGACACGTACTATTAGGACAAATGGACGCACAACCCCTACGGACACATGTGTCGCACGGAATCTACTCGGACGTCGGTACACAGCAGTGTAGTTCAGGGTAACGGAATACATACAGATCTGTCGCATTTCAATTTTAAACTTTCAAATCGAGTGTTATGAGTGTTATGAGAACTTGGTGAATATAGACCAGACTCACCGACGACACTCTGCGCATGACACCTCCCCTCGAGAGCGCCGGGTCTCTAGTGACTCCTTCTCTCGTGCCCTGCGGAAGTCAGTCATTAGACTGCGCATGATTGTTTTACTTTATTCAATCAATCACATACCAGACAGAAGACAAGGAAAATACAACCGTAGTTGTAAGAATGTATCATTACATAATATAACGTAATTAGAATCAATCACATGATCAAGCTTCACTTACAAAATTGAAATATCTTGATATTGGCATTTTTTCTTCCTTCGAAGACAAAAGTAGATGTACGATGTGCATGTACCACCTTCGTGAGATACAGCAAGAGCAATGGTGATGGAAGCAGTAAATCCTGACTTGAGCTCAAAAGTACGAGTATACGAGCATATGCACAGTTAAAGTTTTATTTATGGTGTTTTGCTACTATAAAAATGAAAGTGGGGACTTTAACAATCGAGCAATGTGACGAAATAGGAGTTATTTTTCGTCTTCTAATAGTATTTATTTTTGATGAGGACCTTGTTGATCTCATATCAATGTTTCACTTCCTTCAATGTCCACTCTGATCTCGCAGGCACAGAACTAGCCCTGGGGATTCGAAAAAGCAGCCATGATGCTGGAATGCATCATGATACAAATCTTTTAAGAAAAAGGGGGGCCCTCACAATCGTATATGGGCTCTCTTTGATCCGTGAAGATATATAAAGATAGCTTTTCTTTCATCTCCAAGTACGTAAAGGCGGTATATTCCGAACAATTGAACTGCTGCATAAATCTGTACAAATAACAGTCTACCAAACCTACGAAAATTGTATGTCACTCAAGGTTTGATCAGTATGCAAATCTTTTTTGTTGTCACTTCCTGAAATGACCTGTCCCCCAGCCTTCTTTAAGTTAAATAGCATCCTACTTCCCAACAAGCGAAGAAATGCTGGGTTACCCAGATCATTGAGAACGGCTACAGAAAAATCATTCCAGGAATCTATTTGAACCTTGTAAAAAAGTATATTCAAGACGCAACACGATATGATGCTTCCGTAGTCCGTGTGAGTAAGCCCCCAAAAAAACTACTGTCAAAGACTTACCCAATGAAGTAGATAATCTGATCCTCGATCAAGATCTTCAAGAGATACGAAATTTTACCATCCTCATTTAAACTCCGGTATACAAAAGCTTTATAGAGTGCAAGGATCATAAGGACGGAGCCAAATGTCATCGGAAGAATCCTGTAAAGAAGACATTAATGTTTTCAAGTTCGTCATCAGAATCATGACACACCAGTCAGTCATAGCAAGTTTCATAACTGTCGATACTTCGTTGTTCTCGTATATCTGAATACAGACACGATAGCTTTCGTTGAGTGATGTAGCTCTGGCTACATCAGCAGAAATTCAGCTCGTATGAAGCTTTGGATGTCTCAGCGACTCAATTTACCGGAAAGTATTTCCCCAGTTTCACATAGAAAATAAACTTCGCGATCGCCTCTCCTATGAGACATAAAACCAGAGTCCAAAAAAGATATTTCGCTTGTATATATCATCTTAGAGGTGAAAAGATGTATGAAGATCATCCTTAATCTACTTACTATTGCCATAAAGCGCAGCTACTCTGACAACTAGTATAACTATTTAGATCTATCAGTATTGTGATAACATCAAGGACATCTTAGAGCTTAGCAAGCTTACAGTCAACGATTATGACAGTTGCCCAATCTTTTATAACCAACTAAGATATGTATGACCTGAGATTAATATAGGACTTACTCGCCAAGTTATATGCCCAAGAGACCGACTGGCCTTTTTTCAATAGTTATTAGACACGGGTCAGCTAGTTTCTTTTTCAACAAATGTGAAACTATTTCACATCTAAGGCATTGTTAGCTTTGTATGAATGTTAGCTTGTGACATACAGTAAAGTAGTAGCATTCAATGATGTGTCTAAGATACTCTAGTCAGGGCCTTCAGACGGCGCGAGTTTTCAAGAATGACGTACATGGTATTATCACCAATACCCCAAAAAGACCAATGTATCGATTCTGTATTATACAGCATCAGATACAGTCTGAAGCATCATAGTTAGTGTTAATCAATTCATACCAAGAAGAATAAATAGTCAACGATTCGCCGCGGTTTTCTTCCCTGAATAAAATTGATTGATGTGTATAGTAACTGATAACAAGTAAAAACGGTATAATCACCCAGAAATACTGAGCCTATGTACTTACAGACCTTATTAACCGTATTTAAAAGCAAGTCTATAGAGTAAACTACTTGCCTCCATGTCTAGTGTTGTTACTAAAGAAAGTTATATTTCTCACAATCAAAAGAAAAACAGTACATACTTGTATCGTATACCAGTAGAGTCGCAGTTGACACTTGGAAACATTTATTGAAAAATATCTCTTGCATCTGCTTGCGCTGAGCAAAAGGGCTGACATCTGTAAAATCAGACATATGCAAGAGCTTTCAATTAGAAGAGGACTCGAGGATGGTATTATAGATTAGGCCACCTAGGTCTTTGCACGTTTTTATAAAGATAAGGTAATTGATACAAAGTTAGCCTACATCCTTCATTAAAAAGCAATCCTTTTCAGCAGCGACTCCTATCAGACTGTTGAATAATGTACTGATTCATTTTCTCATAGTATCAACCTTGAGCCCTAATCAACGAGTTGAGAGCTCGATTACCATTCGGGCACATTTAAGGTATGCTACATCATGATTGCTATGATAACAGCAAGATGCTTGATTGATAGATGTCTGACGTGTCAGAAACGGGTCAGAAACGAGTCTGATACCGCTAGTATTTACAGCAAGGTTTTAATGAAATAATACTAGGAAGACACAACCATAATACTGGCGAGGCTACTTGAGTCAACTAAATGAGGAAGTCACTCGACAATAAATCGACAGTAAAACTGAAATATAAGTTATATCAATTATCATGACCTTTACCTCACATTGTGTGGAGTGATTGATTATAGTACCCCAATTTAGTACGTGAAATCTATAAATCTATCAAGCATAAATGCGAACTCATTACAATTTTTTTTAGATAGTAAAGGCAATAAATGAGTATTCTATATTTATCACGTCCTTTCTCCTTTTACTGTACTTTTCTTCTTCTCAATGACTCCATTACAACGCTCCCATAGATCATATCCAGGCTCTTTTTCTAGCTTTGTCTTTCGGATACAACTGCCACAAGGCTTATAGATTGGCCTTTCCTTGACACTTGTGGATGTAAGTGGAAACGTTTTGTGAATATAGTCTTATGAGAATGACATACGCACACTGAACATCTTCCCTTGCATGTTTTAAATGAACTCCCATCAGTCACGATAAACTCATTCCATGAGTCCCCAAACCGTTTTCCCTTCTTTATACCGCAACTGTATACATAAAAAGCTTCTCGGCACATTTCATCTAAGTGTTTCGTTATACTTATGATTTTCACTAAGCTAAAGTCAAGGAAACTTGGAGTTATATATAAGAAGAGGGATTGCATTGCCGCATAAACTTATATCACCTATTTTACATATGATGTAAGAGACAAAGCAAAACGCATATTATATAGTTTCCTGAGCCCTCAGCCTCTAGTAAAGCGATAGTGTTGTTAAACGGCATCAAAAATAGACGTACCAGTATTTAAATCTTAAGAGATAGCTACTAAGGCTCATGCACTCATGATATGGTATGATGGAAAGAAGTAGTAAATGACCTTATTAGAGCAGGTGCCTCTGAGCTCTCTGCCACTCACACAAGTGTGTACATTTGCACGTCAAAGCATATCGGCAAAATTTCTCAGTTTAGACCCTAATACATATATGAGTCTACTTTACGAGAGCAACATTAGATTATGTGGGCTTAGCATAAGCAATATTGACTGTATATAATGACTCCTGCAATGTATGTATATATTTCTCGCCAATATTCTACGTGACATATTATTCCATTTCTTATGTCACACGACGCTTGGGAAGTAATCCCTTGTTTGCTTCTTGAGAGAACCTGATCGCTTGACGCCGCGTGTGACTTGCTTCTCTCGGGAATTTTACGTTAGGTACAAAAGCTAAACTTCCATAGTTTTGCCCTTGTCTTTCAGAAACATGAACTTTGGGCTAACTTTGATTTGATATGTTATTTGTTTTGAGTGGACACACTTTCTTGCCGTGTCCATTCTCTTCTGCTACAAATTCATTTATTTGCAAAGATACTAGATGCATGTGGCAGATATGGTGGTTGGAAGAGTTAACCTTTTTAAGGAAGTATTATACTTCCAAATTAGGGAGGGATAAGAGTAACACCATAGGAATAACAGTTACTGAGCTGAAAACTTGAAGGCTATACATACCCTACGATGAAATGAAATGATGCTCTTTAACATGTATTCGGAATGTACAATATTGGCCTAGTTTCTTCAACGACAAAAGCTATCGGCAGCCAGCCTATTGGATGGTGTACGTTGAGTAAGGACCTTTATGATTAGAACACGAAACACAAGAATTTGAAAAAGATGAAGAACATCCATGACAGTAATGAAGCGGTATTACAAATGAGATATATCTCAGTAAGCACACAATAGAAGCCCGCGAAGACATTTGTAAAGATGATGAAGATAGTAAAATATTTACTCGAAGAAACCGTGTAGCGGGTCTTTATTATCTATTTTGTCCAAGTCCAGTGTCCTTCTCCCCTTCAATTTTTTTTGTGTTTTAAGGTACCTGGACACCAAGCCAATATGTTTTGAAACTTCACTGACAAGATAAGCGCATATCCTCGAAGATACTTGTAGTAGATAGCGAAACACTAATGTATTAGATAGGATCCTCTTATTCTCGTTTCAGACATGTATTTATTGTGGTTCCAAGAAGTGTGTATCAGAAGACCGTGGTATATAAGGCAGAATATGTGTTAGTGGTGTGGATATTGACATCTCTTTAGACGTCTATTCACCATAATGTCTACTTCTCTTGTTCGCATACCCAACATGCTTGCGTTGACGCCTTTCAAGTGGAACGGGATGAATCCGCATTACTCCCCGAACATGCGCTCAACCGTAGAATGGATACATAGCCAGGGTACTCTAGACGAAGTTAAGAGTAAAAGACTCGACGACGTGTGGAACGAGTATTTTGGGGGAGCTACATATAATTACGCCGATTATGAGATGTTACTTATTCTCAACGACTCTGTCGCTGTCGTCTTTCTCATAGATGAGTTTACCGACATAGAGGACTATGAGGGCGCGATGGCTATCAAGAAGACGGTAATGGATGCTATAACTGGGAATTCACCTGATGATCATTCGATCATTGCGAACTTCTCGAGAGAGTAAGCATAATCCCTTCTCTGCACCAATTTTCCAAGTGCTCACTTTCTGGACTTGTTGACAATAGCATGGTACAGCGCCTTGCTGCTTCAACACCTGGGTTAGAACGTACTTTTAAGCGTTTTATCCAAGCTTTCGATATATATTTTGATGCTATAGCGGAAGAAGCTAAGCATCGTGAAAGAGGAGAGCCACTAAGTGTCGAAGATTACATCATCCACCGTAGAGAGAACCTTAGTGCTCGGATTTACTACGTCCTCATCGAGCTCGCACAGCATACCAATTTCCCCGAAGAGGTCACATCCGATCCTGAGTTTATTAATGCCACCAACTACGGTATTGACTTGGCTGCCATTGTTAATGTAGGTAGTTACAGTTGTATTTTTTGTAATAGCTCTGACCAGTATCTTAGGACGTATACTCTTTTGCCATGGAGTACTATAGAGGACTCGAGAACAACAATGTAGTGGCATGTTTTATGCGCGACTACAATTATACCGTCCAGGAAGCCATGGATCGTACTGGCACATTTTATAAAGAAATAGTAGACAAGTTTATGACTAGTCGGAGTCGGATCAAGTCTTACGGACCGAGGTCGACAGAGATGTGGAGAAATACATGTCTGGGATAGAGCAGTGGGTGTGGGGAAGTGCTGAATGGAGTCTTGACAACAAAAGGTATTCAGATGGGTCAACAATGAGAAAGACTCACATGATTGAGTTGAAGAGGAGATATTAAACGGCAAATTTTGACATATTCTGTTCAGAGTACATTGTAGAGTTCCCTGTAGCCCATCATCAGACTTTCGTTCGACTACTTTTATTAGATTTTAGGGTACGGAAATTCGGATGAATATCATTAGGAAGACGGAGGCAACTAGTTTATAATCATTGGATAACGAAGAATGAAAATTTCCATTGCCCGGTTATATGAAGCCAGCATGAGTTGTTTCGATACATAAAAAGGGCGTATGTAAAGACTAGAATATGATGATGCGAAACTAAAACATTAGTATGAGTGTGGCTTACCAGAGACGAGTGCTGATGAAGAGGAGACTTGAGGCTGAGTCGAGACTTGTATCGGTATTGTAGGCATATTGCGAGGTTTGTACTTGTAGAATCAATTGGTCACTTTAGAAGGAGCTGATAGCGTGCGACTAACTTCATGTCAAAAAATAGGATTATGAAGTAAGACGTTACCAAAGCAAAGATCGAAGAAGATGCACGTTATTTGACTGTGGGATTACCAGTCTATAATCGGTACTTTTCTCCGATCAAGGTATTCTGAAGCAGAGCTTTCTACGGGGGGCAATTCATGGTCTATGTCGATCGCTGACGTACGTGGGCTATTGACAATATTTATGATACCCCCCTGTATATAAAAAAAATCAACGTCTCGCGCGATCCATAAAGGTGGAGAGCATCGTTCTATCTCGTCAATTTTGTATTGTATGTACTCAGTACATTACTTCAACCCCATTGCTAGATTTCAATGGTTTTTCTATTCAAATAGCTTATGTACTTATTAACATACAAAAATTTGTACATAATCACTCGAGTGGTATTTAGAGGCATCTAGTTTAGCCTACAAAAAATTATATCTCTATCTGGCTACCCGTAGCTTGATATAGAGCGAGTTTATTATCTCGCAGGTTTATGGTACCGAGCGCATACTGATGTATTTGTTCTCATCGGACGGCACTGGGTCTATAATTTGAGGTTGTGCACTCGTGAAGCAAGAAAAATAACCGACCAGAATCTTAGTTATCACGTGATATTTCTGATTTCTGCTATACTTAGTATTCTTTTCTTCTATACTTCTTATACTGATTAATTGAGCTCAAGTCTCATTCTTTTGGACTTGTGGCGAGTATCATTCGCCGATGAAGTGAACAGGCAGACAGGTCAGACAGATTAGGTACTACAAAGCTATGAAAAGCATCACTCGTATATCCATGAGATTCAACTTCATACTCGGATCCTACAACAATACGATTCGTATCATTTAGTTACTTGATGTAGCATATGGGAAAAAATATCTCGAAACAAGTGCAATAGGCCATAATAGGTATCTAACCATTATCAGGCTTATAAGATGGGTGGAGGTTGCTACGAGGACTGTAAGAAGTGGGCGATTCAAAAACTAGCATTTACTGTAATTCAATTAGAATATATACAGCTCCACTATAAGTGATAATCGTAAGCTATTGAAGGCCAAATAGCAATGTAAATACTTACAATCACAGTCATCCTCTGGATTAAACCTCTCTAAAAGACAATCTAGCTTTCCAATACCTAAGTCACCCGGAATATTGGTTTGGTCGTCCGAGTTGATCCAGCCTGCTAAATCAGTTTGTTCACTTATGAAGCATCCGATAGGGGCTGGCTGCAAATCTTGAAGCCCAACAACAAAGTGTTGTTTATCCGATGTAAGCGCCCTATTCTCTTTATCCCCAGAGGTCGAGTTAGTTGTGCTATCTTCTTCACACGGTATTCGTCTTCAAATATCTCGCCACTGATTAGTATCCTGGAGGGTACTCCCTCTGTCTCCGGGAAGAAATACACTGCCCGAGTATCCGCAGTGCTTGGCAAGATGATCGTTTTGCGAGGTAGTGATATCTGAGAATTACAGAAACCTTTCTCCGATTCTAATTCAGAGACCTGTTTACTGCCCTGAGAGAACAAACGTATCCTATACGTCCTAAAAATATAGCTATTGTATGTAAGAAACAAAAAGTTCTGCGTCCACGTTAGCGTGTAGGGTAGTCTCGAGACTGATATTCTTTCCACAAATCCAAGTTCTACGCGTGAACGATGTATCAAGGTTGGTGGAGATCTATTGGTTTTTTTCATACATAGACGATATGTTGACGTCAGTAGTGCTAGTTTGACAGATTTGTTTTTATCATCCTTCTTTGAATGAGCGTTCGGTTTGCATTGTCCTTCTAAAGCCGCAATATGCAAAAAGCTACCACATGGGGAAAAATGACACTTCATGAATATATGTCGTGCTAAGATATGTCCATCAGGATATAATTACTAATATAAAAAGGTAAACATACTATATGATGTGGACGGTCTCAATCTACGAAGGAAGTACGAGCCATTCGCGAAATTGGCAAAAAGAACTAGTCCGTTACTGAGTGGCCATACAACTAGAGGTGCGATAGGATGAATGACCGGCGGTGAGTCATAGATTAAAGTAGAAAGTGGTTGGGTGTAATAGAATACCCTCCCTGCAGCGTCGATAGATGTGTCAAAAACTGATATTGAAGCTTGAAGTAGAGTCCGATATTTTTCACTTCGACAACAGGGTACACAGTAGAGACTATCAGAATCATTTTCGCCGTCGTCGTCTGACCAAATAAAATCGGCGTCATCGTCGTGAAACATTCCAAAACCAACTACTTTTGGTCCATCATCACTAGTTGCGCTACTGTCAGATTCTGTGCTCGAAGACTGATTTCCTTCCTCAGAAGATTCAGAAGATTCATCTGCACCTATTTGCGGACCGGCCCATGGACTGACAAGATCATCCTCAAATAGACAGTCTTCGGATCTCTCTGATGAGCAGTCACTCCACGATTCATATGCCATATCAGAGGCAGAGTCTGTTTCCGTTTCATATTCTGATGACTCGTCCCCTTCTATAGGGTATTCGCTATCACTAACGCTACTATCGCTTTTTTCAGAATCCTGTTTCATCTCTGGATCCTTTTTCTCGGCGATTTCAAGATCCTCTACTATGATCCTACGTCTAGTAGCGACGACTACATATTGACCACGACTCGAAAATTCTTCAAAGTAGCCTAATGAGGAGTTCTTTGCATATGTTGAGGATAAGTTTACTACGGGATCGAATTCGTCCTCGGAGTTCAGTGAGTAAAGCCGGCTCCCAATGCGAAGAACTTTACAATCACTACTAAAAGCCGCAATCGGTGCTTGACCTATATAGTCCTTGTTATCCAATGATTTTTTTCCTTGTTGAAATAATGACCAGTCACAGCTCGATTTTTGTAGGTCAATATCTTGCTTTCTTCGCAGTATAGGCAAATGTGCTCCCGAAAGTATCCAGTGCTCGCACTTAAATCTAAGAGAATCGATATTCTCATCACTTAGTAGATACGTTAGCAACATGAGGAAGAAAGAAAAAAAAAAAGAAATCTTACAATAGACGAAGTACTTTGACCTCAGTACCAAGTTCATTCACTCCTTCATAGCACTGAAGGTGCTTGCCTTTAATTAAGAACAAATCACTGGCTTGAAATCTAAAGCTGGTATATCTCCCATTTACCCGAGATAGAAAGTTCTGAGAGCCAAGAGCCGACCACCAGCAGCGATCCAATTCGCCAGCATATGGTTTTATCACGCATTTCGGATCGTCGCAATTCCCGCAACTCAAGAATTTTTTCCATTCATGTAGGAATTGACGATACGCGATCCAGAGTACGTGCCCTTCTTTAGACCCATGGAAAGCCAAATGGGGAAGACACGGCGTAAATATGTTTCATTGTCGGTTTGGTTTGTATATGTAAAGACCTGGAATTGAGCATCGATCCATAGGCTCTGCACTTGAATGCAAGTTTGGAAATTAGATGACGTGATGAACATGACGACTTGACTGAATAGTTCATCACGTGCGGAATCTGAGATGACGTCAAGGTGTTTATCCCAGTACTTAGCAGAGTACCCAAGCAAATGATGTTCATCCACAGACTGTCCAGCTTTGTCGAGCCATTCCACACCTTTTCTAATCAGCAATGACGAGTAGCGACTCTGAGCTAGGTAGCGAAGACATGTAGTGGCAATTATGTCTGGTGAAATTAGTAAGTCGATGCTTTCATCGTTTCCATCCAAGTCAGAAATAACACGAGGATTCTTAATCAGGAAATCCTTTACTGTAGAGTGAAAAAGACGACAATGACAATCCTCGATGGTATCACTACAGTCCCTAACCTCGATCAAAGGCTCAAATAGCTTTAGGAGATGCTGGATGTAAGGAATGTCTGCCCTGTTCAGTGACTTTGGGTTTTTGCTTCGAAGAAGACCAAGAGCTTCGCGAAGCTCTTTAATGCGTAAAGGCCGACGTGCGAAGGTGATTAAACTAAATATTCTCCTAGAAATAGTAGATAAGTACTTGTTATACTTAGAAAGCAGTACAATTGCACTGACGAAACTAAAAATCGCTGGTTTTTCTCAAATCTATCAAAGATCTTCCTATAGTAAGCATCCAGATCCGAAGGGAGAACGTCTTCAAGATATTGTTTCATCTCTGCGGGACTCGATGCTTCCTTCCGAAGACAATCAATAATCAGAGATGCCCATAAGAAGTTCCCATCCGCCCGTCCTTGCAAGTTGTCAGTGAAAAGTTTTTGTTCCGAGTTCTCTAAGAGATCAATTTCAGGTACAGCTTGAGATAAGTAGAAGGTCACATCATCCTTGACTTCTCGTTTAATGTCAAAGACTGTATATGAGGAGAACTTTTCGCTGATAAGGCGCCTATTCTGGCTGCTGCACCATATGTATACTGTGCCTGGGTTGTCTTTCCCAAGAGAAATCAGAAAATCAATGACGTTCGACTCCTCCGTCCAACGGCGTGAATCGAATATTTCATCTAGTCCATCAAGTATAAGAAATACTTTCTCATGTAGCTTCACAAGCTCTGTAACGAAATCCTTCAAGCCATCGGCAGAGCACTTTCTTTGGGTCTTGCTAAATAGATCTTGGGGATGGTATCTACTTTACTCCAAAAAGCCTCGAAAAGTTGCTCCGCTAGTAACCGTAAGGTTTCAAAGCTAGTGCGATTTTGATCGAATTGATAGAAATGATAGGCAATAGCTGAATTAGGATTGCCTTCACCTATATTTCGTATCACCTGAGAGCATAGAATCGATTTTCCGGAGCCAGGAGGTGCATGGACCCATAAAATAGAGGGCTTTGAAGCGCTCTCATACCATTTTTGATAATTTTCGTGATTAAATAACCATGCACATGTCCCGGGAGTATAACGATCCAGATTCGAGCGGTGTCGGCTCACGTTGAGCTCGTTCGCGTTGTGTATACCAAACCAGGTACATATATGTCTATAATGCTCATCTAAGGAGTGACGCGTGAGCATACTTTCCCGAGATTTGAAAAGAGGATATAAAGCTCGTACACTGTAAATCGACCTTCTGTTCTTCCCTCCAAGCTTTGGCTTCGAGACGCTCTTTCTTCGCTTCAGCTCGTTCGATCCCGGCCAGGCGTCTTTCCGTTTCCGCATTTTCGCGTTCACCCCTGGATATTCTCGCTTCTATTATCGGGGCTAGTTTCTCAATTTGTTCCACACTTTCTTTCATATCATTGATGATGTCGTTTAGCTTCTTCGTGCTAAACGATACTACAGCATGGATAATTTGGCGCGTTACTGGACATTTTGTTGTTCAGACTAAATATAAGCACATAAGAGATATGATACTCACCCGATCTCTTGCATTCTTTATCCACTCTGCTCCAGAAACGTAGGATATTCACAAATGTTTGGAAGAGAAGATTTTGAAGCACTGTAGATTCGCCATATAACTCTTCATAGTCAGTAATGCGTTGTAAGTGATAGGTGAGAGATCGTAATTCCATCTTGATCGTCTCGAATAGAGTGTGATATCTATCAATTCCCTTATTTTGGGCTGTGAGTTGGTAAGACAATAATTGCAATTTGCTATGACATAGCTTACATTAACGACGACACCCAGAGCCCCCATATTATTGCAGTAGGCATGGGATCCGCAGAAGCTATTTATGATAAGAGTAAGAAGAAGACCTAGGGCGTACTTCAGCATAATGATAAATCACCCAAGGCATTAACTAGATTATCGTAGTCCCTTAAAACGGTTACAACAGGATCCAGGATCCTAGAGATAGGTCTTTTTGCATGCTTTGAGGCATGTTTCTCCTCAGCCCTCTTGATTGACTCGTGAATCGCTTCAGGCGTTTTTGGATGAGATGACGTAAGGCAAATGGCAATTATATCGCTCTTATGCTTTTTTTCTGGTAAGCTATATACATAGTGATGTAGTGCTTGTTCAAAAACTGAGCAGTTCGCCCTGTAGATAGTGAAAAACCATGAGCATCACTATAAGGTCGTAGCATCGCTTCTTGTGCATACCGATTCTCCTCATGTAAGGGCGATGCTGAGAGCATATCCTTGTTCTGAGTAGGCCACCACTACTTGAAGGTAGGCTGTGTGGGTACGCGGATGAGAGATAAACCATCACACGCACTTTCTAGTACATGGTGTTAATAATAGTTAGGCGCTCGCGCCCAAGTAGATACCGATGAAATTTTCCGCCTCAGAAGTATAGATACATAGTGAGTACTTCTAATATCAAATATTGATGGCATATGCAATGATGCACAACCTAGAACAGACACCGCCTGGCGCCGATCTTCCTTTTTAAGGGTATATCTATCTCCTGTACTGGGTTTTTCTCTTCGACTTATACACGTGTTCCGCTGCCAACGGATTCAAAATTCAGGAGCAAACATCGTGATATTCTTTAAATATGCTACTATACTACTGCTCTTTGCATCCGCAAAGATGGCAGCGTCAGAGAAGCAAACTATGCAGGATTCAGAAACTTCGAAACAAGTGTCTCGTATTGCTCGATATGACCAATAGTGTGTTATTCTTCTTACAATACTACGATCATGACTTGCTTATTGTTCTACTAGCTTTGATCTGTGCGTGCATGTTGAAATCAAGGGCTGAAACTGAATATACTAAAAACGAGTTATAAACATGAAGGAGGACGTTCTCTGATACACTTCGAAAAACCGGAAAGCCTCCAAAGAAACACAGCAATAAGAAACCCGTAATCGTCATTCGCCGTGTTATAAACCACAAAGGACAGCATTCAAGAACTGATGTTGACATAAAAAGCGAAGGTTTGTGTCAGATACTACTAGAGTTGAATCGAGACGTCGAGGGTCTTAAACTTACTAGGAGTCCGCCTACCGTGAGTGTAGTATTACTTCACAAGGCTCACACAATCTAACGAAAAATTAGGCAAATCCAAAGCTATTCTTTCACTCTTATGAAGGGTTAAAGAGAAAACTGAATGAAGAAAGATCAGGACCTTGCCCTGACGAGTCTCTCATTTCGGACCTACTTACCGCAATTCAGTACACAGAAGAAGACGAGGGAGGTAATATTGCAGATTTTTCACGCCTTATTTCTCATCAAGAAATCACATTCGACCTTCTTTGGGCTCTGCTTGCACCGAATAGCCTAGTTTACCACTTTCATCAATATACCGAGCAAGATCAGATTCTTCTTGCACGAAGCATTGATTACAAGCAAAGACAAGATCTCTCTTATTTTGCACTACTCGAATTTGATGTTCTCAGTAGTGATGGTGTATCTTTTGGATATGCTAGAGATCGCTTGGAGATTGATGCATTCGAAGGGACTCGTAAAATTCAAGATCTTGCCGTCTATCCTCTTAAATTTCATAAGGACTACAATAAACTTCGGGTACATGCTATCGAAAGAGGGAAGAAAATCGTTACAACAGAGAGGCAAATGTATGAAGTTAGTGGACCTGCGATGATGGAGACTATGAATGAAGCATTCGAGATAAATTATAGCAGATTCAGTGTACGTATATTTGTCGTTTTATGAGCGCACAATGACTGACGGGTTTGAGCAGACTTATGGTCGCGTCATGATTGATCCTATCGCTTTCAGGCTGTTCGAGCCCAACTGCTCATATAATCTCACTGTTCATAAACGAATAGATAAGAGTATGCTCAATGAAGAGCAGTATATGATAGCTAGACCTATCATGTTAGGTTTCTGCTTTGGAGTTAAAAAATGGGGTTTGTTTTCTTACTAGTATCAATCAAAAAGACTATATATCAAACTATTGTTCTTTTCAGGTGGCTTTTCCATGGATCGCATGAAAGATATCGTTTGGTCTGACGAGGCATTCAGATCCCTTGTTCTTAATCCAAAGCAGAAGACACTCATCTACTCTTTGATCAAACAACATACGAAGCGTTCCGAAAAGTTCGATGATTTCGTTCAAGGGAAAGGAAAGGGTCTCATCGGACTCCTTACTGGTAGACCAGGATGTGGTAAAACTCTGACTGCAGAGGCTGCCGCAGAGGTCACACGAAGGCCACTATATGCTGTTAGCGCAGGAGAACTTGGCACATCTCCAGAAGATGTCGATAAACATCTAACCAAAATTCTCGAACTTTCGAAAATGTGGGACGCTGTATTACTTCTGGACGAGGCCGAGGTCTTTCTACAGGAGCGAACTTCGACGGATATTGTCAGGAACGCGCTTGTCTCGATTTTTCTAAGACAGCTAGAGTACTACCAAGGTATATTGATATTAACAACAAATTTGGCGGCTCAATGTGACCCGGCCCTTGAAAGTATGTTCATGACTACAAAATCTATAAAGCAAAAAAACTTACTCATATGCTCCCAATAGGCCGTATCCACTTTTGCGTACACTATCCAGACCTTGACTTTGAGTCCCGTAAGAAAATCTGGAAAACGTTCCTATCCAGGGCAACCGATCAGCAGGATATCATCAGCTCAGAAGACTTGGAAAAGCTGGCAGCTCACGAAATGAACGGGAGACAGATTAAGAATGTAGTCAGTAGTGCACAATCTATTGCGCTGGAGGCTGAGTCTTTGCTGCTTGTTGAACATATCAACGCTGTATTAGAAGTCGCTAGCGACTGGCACAAGGCAAGAGCATAGGAGCTTATGGATAATAAAGCCTGTTGTAAAAAATATGTCATGCATATATATTTATGATATATTGGATTCTCTGAGTTTCATTTGGCATACATATGGTGTTATTAGTTGCTACATCGTTATACATACCTTATAATGCTATCGTTTTGAAAGCAGCTGTCTTCGTTATAGAAGAGAGATGCTACTGAGTATTGCAGTCTGGCAAATACTCATTTGCGTAGATTGCTCTTCTTTTGATAACATTTACGTTAACACGATGGGCAGTTGGCCAAATTTGTACTATGGTGTATGTTTCAAGCTTATAATTAATAATGCATTTTTACCTAGCATATATACGACAAATTAGCGGGTCCCGTTTCCTATTCAAGCAACATACTATGCAGTATAGATTTGCACATTGCTGCGCAATGTCGCATCGCATAAAGCAGAAAAATATCTGCAAACAAGCTATAGCATATTCCTGGCCACTGTAACCATTGCTATCCTCATAGCTGCAAGTTGCCGACTGATAAGGGAAAAAAAACACCAAGTACATGCAAAGATCTAGACAGGCGAATACAGTCTCATAGAAATATAAAAAGACGTGTGGTGTGCAACATTACGAGAAATCGAAATATGGCTAGCCGTAACTTACAAGCACCCCCTAAGACAAGGAACAAAGAGATTCAGGAGTCCAAGGTGCGACTAAATGAAGGGAAAGACTTGATAACAATGTCTGTGTCTACCCCTCAAGCACTGGCGCTGAGTAATAAGGCCTCGTCATCCGATTCTGCGAAGATTCAAAGAATCCGTGAGGAGAATACAGATAAGCCAAGTACAACATTTTTGTCCCTCGGTGTCGAAGAGAGAAAAAGAAGAAATGCCATAATGGCTGGCATTTATCGAGCAGTGAAAGAGACACAAATGGGGTTGCCAGCTTTATTTGGTACCGGGTTTGGAGAACAACATCTGAATCAGATTTACCATA
This sequence comes from Pyrrhoderma lamaoense, assembly GCA_002794735.1. Taxonomy (NCBI): domain Eukaryota; kingdom Fungi; phylum Basidiomycota; class Agaricomycetes; order Hymenochaetales; family Hymenochaetaceae; genus Pyrrhoderma; species Pyrrhoderma lamaoense. Next base: position 11,640 of record NBAZ01000024.1, on the reverse strand, counting down.
GTAAAGATTTGTCACCAGAGCTTAAAAGGATGTGCAAGAATGGTTTTGATTCTGTGGCGAAGTTACATCCAAGGAATAGGGAGATCGCTTCTGCTTTGACCGCACTGAGTAGAAATTGATCGTTAATTTGAAAGTATGCGTATATCTATTATGACTAATATATAGAAGCTGCGTTTAACTAGTAGCTATAGGTTAGGTGTAGTAAATGACCTCCATTAAACTATTTTTCTCACTAGAGTCTTTCTGTATGATCTCTTAGTTTGTTGTGTGTGATGAAGCATTTAAAACGTGAGATGTTCAGTTCGCATATTAGTAGTAAAAACGATGCCTTCACATGCATAAAAGTTATTACTCACTATAAAGAAGTAGCTAATAGCTAGATCTCTTGAGGGTTACTCTCTGTTGTTAAGTTAATTTTGTTCTTTAATTGGTCAGAGATTGTGGCATAAAGACAGAATGAAGGAATAAGGTCAAATTCAAGTTTTATCTGATATAATAGTTGTGAGTACGCTTTCGAGGCCCCTCGTTTCTTTATTCACTGTACAACTATACTTGAACCGGCTCCTTCCTAAGTGGAATGTACTGAACTCCCATTACTCAACTTGACGAGTTATACTGCAGAATGGGTACATAGTCCGGGTGCTTCAGAAAATGAAGAAAACATCCGATCTGAGTTGATTTTCTTCCCTGACCACAAAATTGACTTGGTTGATATTACTAGTGTAAGTATGTGGCTGTATCATCTATGAAGAGATACTGTTTTCGCTTCAAGAGCGATACTTCTCTGTAGAATATTATTGAGGCATGTATTAGAAAGAATGAAAAAACATCATGTCACGCATTGTGCGTGATAAAGGGTTTCCCATTCAAATAGTTATAGATCATTCTAGATTATTATATAGAGGAACTGGAGAAGTACACATGACAGTTCGTACAAAACTTACGGACCTCAAGTTAACAAAGATGTGGAGAAATACATATCCAGAATTTGATTTGGGGAAATGTTGGTGGAGTCTTAACAACAAAAGGTCAGACGAGTCAACAATGAGAAATGATTGAGCTGATAGTATTTTCTGAGCTTTGTCTGATACCAGTCAGGTGCTCTTATATCTTCATCAACGTTTTAGTCTGAATATGTAACTCAATCAATATCTCATTAAAGATTATCTTATATAACAACAAACTTCAGAAGGTACAAGATGTTTACGACCAGGGTCTACACGGCAGTTCGTGTGCCAAGAATTAGATGTACGAGTATCAGATTCAAATTCGAGATAAATTGCGATCGCTATAATCGTTGAACTGTTCTTTCATCAATATGTTTCTTTGAGTGTCACTCGAATATATGCTATGGGTAAGACCGCATCCTTTTGAAGATATTGCATTTTAAGTTGACAGCACCAACGTCAACCGATTGACTTTTCTGTAAGCGATACCACGTACTGGCTTGTAGCATTAGCATGTGAAGATGATAGGGGCACAAGCAGGGATTCTAATTAATATTACGTAATAAACCTCAACTTCTTTTTTTCTACGTTTCGGACTCTGTCTTTGACTCCAATCTACATGTGCAAATATTATCGTACTCTCTTAATTCCCGGAACGGTGCTGTTTTGAAATGACAGTGACATCACGTCCTTGTCCACTGAAAAGTATCCAGAATTTCCGACAGGGACATTGCTGCTAGGCCACAGGCTCATAGCGAGTCATCAGTGCTCAATATATCATGTGCTCGATAACCTCCCTTCTACATGGAGCTGGTACCTCTTGATAGCCAGACGAGTGGAAGCTTCACGTTCTAACAAACCTCATCAACTATATCTAATTCTACTTCTCCCTGGTGAACCCCTTCGACAATGTCCCACACATCTAGAAAAACCTCTGGTAGTAGTTGGGAAACTGTGTCTAGCAGTGGTCACGATGCCGAACCCTTGTATATCGGTGATGATGGGGTCGCCACTCCCCCTTTAGTCTATACTGTCCAAGAAGAGCGCGTCTACTTTACGAAATCCGACTCAGTTAATGGATCGTCTAGAGATCCCGGGATTCCAGAGGTTTCGGATAGGAGAGGGGATTGGGCTACTTGTTTATCCTCAGCGCAAGAGTTTGATATCAATCTTCTGGAGTCATGGAGGAGAGATCTGGACAACGTCCTTGTGTTTGTGAGTTAACCCCATTTCTCTTTCTACCTGTAAGTTAACGTAGAGTTAAGGCTGCTCTTTTCTCCGCAGTTGTGACTGCTTTTATTATTGAGTCCTATCAATGGCTTAGTGAGGATCCTGCAGATGCAACAGTTACTCTACTTATCTCCATCTCTGCCCAACTGGCCAACAGCACTAACTTGTTAGAACATGTTTTACCCAATCCATCCAGCTCTTTTCATGCTACAATAGACAACATAGCCATCAATGTTCTTTGGTTCGGGAGTCTGATACTGAGTCTCAATTCTGTGATCATGTCGATCCTCTTCAAAGAATGGTTATCTGAATACGTATGGAATCATGGTTCTCAACCAATGTCCGCACGTAAATCTCTTGCGTTGCGTCATTTACGATTTAAGGGACTAGCAGAATGGGGCCTAATGAGACTGATAAACTATATACCCCTTCAATTATTACTCGCCGTGTTCATATTCTTCATTGGCCTTGCAATCATGACCTGGAATCTTAATTTTGCTGTCTGGGTCGTGACTATCTCATTAACAGGGTTTTCAATGGTGTTCGTGCTCTTCACATCTTTGATTCCGGTCTGGCACCCTACGTGTGCCTTTCATTCACAGTTATCTTGGATTTGTTATCATGCGGGACTTCGATTCGGAAGGAAAGGGACGCCTTCTCCTGCTGGTTGGACTGACGTCTTGACCCAGCAACTTGAGAGAGACGAGTATTCAGATAATGATGCAAAATGTCTGCAGTGGATACACAGAATGCTATGCCCAACCAATCCTACACTTTTCCCTATTATCTGGAGATGTGCATGCTCTCTACAAGGACCACTCGCTCGTCGGACGTTATGCAACTTGATAAAGCGTAGTGCGGAATACACTATATGGAATGGTAAGCTTTATAGTGCAGAACATGCGAAGGCTGTACAATATTTGATAGGAGCGGATTTATTTGAAGAAGGTCTCGTATCTTTGCTTGGATCTATCTCCTCATCGGACTCTTGTGAGAAACTTGTTGGGGCACCCTTGGAACTCGTGGAAACGATGCAGGTCGTGTGCTCCTTCCTTTCCATCGAGCATCGTGGGGACAGTTTGTCAACTATTCGGGGTATCTCATTTATCTTGAGCGTTTTAGACGGATCGAATGGTATGCTTAAGTATATATTGGAAGACGGAAAGAAGAAGATATTGCCTAACTGTGCTTCAACTCTGCACCTCGTACTAAAAGATAACTTGCTGCAAGATTTTGGAGATGATGCATGTGAGTATTGTGACAGAGTCTTTCATGAAACTACAATAACGAAAAGGTCTCAGGTTTAGATATTTTGGAGTCAACTGATGAAGCTATTTTAAAAAATCAAAGTAATATCGACAAGCTATATCCTTATCTCTCAGGTCTCGTTCTTTACTTCTTTACCCGTAAAGCAGACTTCAGCAGTACAATTTTTCTTGATCCGTTGCACAAGCTGACTAATTCTATGACAACATTCCTCTCTACAAGGACGAATATGCTAGAGTTATCGGAATCTAAGGCATTACTCTGCAGCAAAAAATACGACCCAAGCCGTGATATCGTTGAATGTTGCTCAGAATTCTGGACTCGAATTTTATTGCTTGTTAAGACGAAAGATGGGCAGACACAAACTCCGTTCTCAGCAGAAGATTCTGTGAATAATGCCCTCCAAGGCCTTTTACTAGCTATAGATAGGGCTCGCACCGATAGCGATACCGCACCAAGTAATCGAGAAAACTTGGATACTTGTTTACTCGCCTGGGGGCCTCCCCATGTAAGTCATCCCATCAATTTCTTTAATGATAAAAACCCCTCATAAACCGATTATATAGCTGCTTTCTAATGCGATAGCAAGACGCGTTCACGCCACTTTTGAATCTGGAGAAGAATTTTCTTGGTACAACTCTGGCCTCTGGTGTGAGCACTATGGTCAAGATATAGCACTCCATATCACAGATGTGTTCACCACTCATTTCTCTGTTCCTGCAAGCATCTCTGCTTATAGTTCTCGAATTTCCGATGATGAGAGCAAACTTGACGCGTGCCTCGTAACAGCATATGCTTTATATGCGGAATGGATGCTTGATGTCATGATTTCCCGAGTGAAATCTGATTGGGTTGCTACTTTGGTCGAAAGGTCGACTGAAGTTCTGAAGAGCAGATTGTTCTCTCATGATTTCGTGCAGAAGGCCTTTATGGCCGCATTGCAAAAAGTCATCTCAATTCCTTATCTACTGCCAGGAGATAACCCAGTTAAAAAAGATAAAATGTCAGCTATTCGTATTCTGGAGGATGATTTAAAGCAGCGTACGACGATTTTCTTCTCACTCGACAATATCCCGATTTCTAATGACTGTCGGTTTCTCTGTAGTACATAACGCTATTTCTATATTCGTGGACTATACTCTATCCAGAGACATGAACGACGAGTCTACGTTACTCTTATTATCATTGGCCCTTCGTTTCGTGTTTGTATTTACCACCAACCCCGAAAACCAAAATTTCTCAAAGCTAGGAGAGATACTGGATGCAATGAAGAGTCGGTTCCTTCTATCTGAGCTTTCAGAAAAAGGTTAAATGAGGTTATCCACAAATGGCTTGGAGACTTTATGGGCGTAATCAAGATAGTACGAAAGCGCCCAAGGTTGCTGACTGATGTCCAAGGATTCTCTTCACTCGTAGCGGCGATGGTTGAGAAGCAGCCTGCTAACCTTTGGCCTAAAGAGGACAGAAAGACGTTTCAAGAGATACAAAAAAAGATTCAGGCCTTTGTGGGACTTTGAGTGACTATAGCTCTTTATTTGTACATGATCCTTCTGCCTTGTTACATGTAATGTGTTGTGTAATGTTTCTAGTGTCTTGAGCTCTTGTTTTTTTTTCTCTCCTAAGCGTTCAACAATTTCTCTTTGTACTATTTCTTTGTTAGCGTGAGGCTTATGTGGAACCATCGTTGGCATACTCGTGCACCTCCCTACGCGTTTCTTGATCAAATTATATTTTTGACTTCTACTAGAGTATCTTATTACGTAATATAATAAAACGCAAAAGGTTTTCCTCCATCAAGCTATTTAAGCACAGAAGTAGCTACTTTTATCATTACGTAGCTTATTCCATCAAGTATTAGAGGCTTCAGTTGAGTGAGAGACTGCATTTTCATTCAAAAGGTAATTCCGTCATATCATGATCGTGACTATACTGATGAATGACGGGTTGATAGGTAACACTTGAGTAAATTATTGCTTACCTACCAAAGAATATATGTTGTGGTGAAAATAGCTGCCTTTGATCTCTTTTTACCTTGTTCACCCCTTATTTGCAGACCGATAGACTAACGCGAAGGTCATAACTGTAGATACTATGTCTTCATTCAAATGATGGGCTATCTTTTTGAAACAATTAGTCGTCTACCCGTGCGAAGGTACATACTGCATAATTGAATAAGAATCAATCACGAAGAGAATTAGGAGTGCATAATACAAATCAACTATAATAGGATAGATAAGTAGGTGCGTAGGTAATGTTTCCCAATGTATGCAAAAACACATATATATAAATTCTTGTATCTAATTAACCGATGATATACACCTAGACTCCCAGAACAGAATAAAAAGTTCTACAAAAATCGAATAAAGATAAAGAAAAAGCTTCTAGCCCTCTAATAGCAATAAATTAGTTTATATCGACGTATTCCCATTTTCCAGAAAGTTTCGGGTACATGTCAGGTGTCGTGGCACTAGGGTCGCTATCTTCTGGTACATAAATGTTTGCAAGATAATCGTAGAGATCCGCTGAGAGATCTAACTGGCTTCCTTGAAGGGCACAGTCCGTGCACTGTTCCGATTTATTAAAGGGTATTAATGAGATACTCTTCAGATAACATATGGTGATGACTAATACTCACCTCGTCAATAACCCTAGCAATGGCAATGCGGTTTTCAGAGTAGATTTTGACCGACCCTCCACATTTCGCTTTATCAAAGTGCTATATGTGTGATTCGGTTGTTCAGTAAGCCAATGTTAGCTCATAAGAAAAATAACGTACATCAGGGGCTACTCTCACTTGCTATATATAGAGAGATTATTTATTTCTTGATTGAGAGGAAATAAGGTCAGGTACGTACAAACATATTGGAGACACATTGGAGGTCACAGGCTAGCTTATATCCGTCCTCTCCAGTACAGTACGGATGAAGATATCCACGTCGGAAACCTTGAGTGGTATTGTAGTAAGTGTCCGTAGTAGTAGATGCGGTTGCTACTGTTCCAAGTGCGAGCAGTAGTCCAGAAGAAAGAACGGAGAATCTTCTTGAGATCATTATCGCTATTCTCGGACTGTATGTAGATATAGGGAGCCTGATATACTTCAATGAAAGAAGGAAGGTTGGTTAAGAGATGAAACGGACATAATCTGTTCTAATCTTATACTCATCTTCTAGTTTCTTTGCTAATAAAAGGTTGAAGCAAAATATTTTGTCAAGACGTTAATAAAGAATCCGACAAGAGATTCATTCTCTGCAAAGATAAGGTCGTATCTAGCTGTTCCTGGCATCTTGTAACAAACTACCAAAGTCAATATGAGCAATGTTACTCACACGCTGAGCACGCTAGATATGAAAATGCAGGAGAATTGCAAAATTACGATAGAAGTTTGACATATTTAGAAATTCTTGGCGTTGAATCGTAAAGTACATAATGCACTAGGCTTGTGGCGAGAGCTAAATGCCAAGAGAACCGGGAGATGTATATACATAAAAATAGAAAATTGCTTGTGAATCAGTATAACGTACAACACAAGGCTTGGAAGGTGTGACAATGCATTAGCTATATCAAGGTACTTGAATGCCCTTTCCGTTGTTTTACTTTCTGGGGCTACAAATCTTTTAATCAATTTTAACCAAATTTTTACACTTGCGTTACAATGCCTTGGTAATCTCCATAGCTACACTACACTGATAGCAACAAAATGACAAAGCGCTTGCAGGTACACGTGGTCACGTGTAGTTTCTTTGTACCCCAAGTAGAAGTTTTAGCGAAAATTGTGTAGATGAGCTCTAGCAAGTACCTTTACAACACAAAAATAAGGCCCATGTTTCTACAAATATATTGGCTTAAAATAGGATACAGTAAGCGACGGAACGTGGCACCAACCTTTCTCTTCTTTCTTAAGGAGATGAGCTCACAATTTAAAGCTTGATGGACGACGTACTGACTTCTGAGTACAGTAGGCTTTGGAAAAGCAAGAGTTAAACTCGTCTTACTCAAAAATCACAGAATCCTTAGTGTATACTCTCATCTCCAAAGGCTTGGGTCAGCTCTATACATTTTATACATTTTGCGTCATTAGGCTTCTTTCGCGCGTGCTCAATCTTAGTACTGAAACTTATCTATGGCGTGCTCATATAATATAGTGAAACTAGAACTGCCTATATGCAGCAGATAGGATGGCCAAATACTAGGCTTAGCTGTTGCAATATCTCGTTTTAAGGGGGAAATGTCGGTGATCGGTCAATGAAATACAGTGTATATATGCGTATCTTGCTGATAGTATGACTTTCCTCACACTCATGGCTTCACAAGAAGACAGGCGGTCCACGAAGAGCACAGTACGTAGCTCTCTGTCGAGCGACGCTACTAGTGATAAAGCATACAGCTTTCAAGATGGAGAAACTCTTGCCGAGCCCCTGGATGAAAGACCTCGTTTTGTTGATTTCTTCTTTAGATGTAAAGACTCTAGATCTCAAGACCTTGATGCGATAGCAACCCGCAGAAGTGTGTATGACGACCCGGCTTTATCTAAACACTATTGGCCTACAGAGAAGTATGAGAATCTTCATAGGTTTGACCCTAGCGCTAGGTGGACATTTCGTGAAGAAAAGGTATGATCTCACTTGTTCCCAGAATTCCCCTTAAATAAGGAATTACGAATATAGGCCATTGTCAGAAAAATCGATTTGAGAGTTATGCTTTGGGCAGCCATCAGCTTCTCAGCAGTATGTCTTCATTGCCATTTAATCGCAGTGAGATATACTAATTATGTGTCTAAGCTAAATTTGGATCGGTCCAGTTTAACATTTGCGAATACTGATAATATTCTCGGCGATCTTGGTCTTACCACTAATGACTATAATCTTGGGAATACAGTCTTTAAACTTGCTTTCCTCTCTGCTGAGCTGCCTTCTCAACTAGTTTCCAAGAGGGTGTGTGGATATTCGTCTGTCTTCCCAGCTTGATGATAAAATGGTATCTTTCTCTGAGAGCTTTAGGTCGGACCCGATCGCTGGATTCCAACTCAGATGTGTTTATGGTGTATGTTTGTGTCTACAATATCTATCGTCCTCTCCTCTAAGCAGTTATGTTTTAGCTATTATTAACCTTTGCCAGTTCTGGCTTACGGGAAGACCATCATTTTTAATATGCCGTGCTTTGCTTGGATTCGTTCAAGGAGGATTTATACCGGACCTTGTTCTTTATTTATCTTGTAAATATAAAACAACTCTAATCCTATCCGCTTCTCTAACTCTATGCATAGATTACTATACAAAGACTGAGCTCCCAATACGTCTTGCGATGTTTTGGATCTCTTCATATGTTTGTAGTGTTGTGGGTAGCTTTATTGCTTTTGGTGTCCTCCATCTCCGAGGAGTAGCAGGTAAAGAAGGCTGGCGCTGGCTGTTCCTCGTTGAGTGAGTATATTCAATTTCTATTCAATGGTTTTAACGTATATTAATATTGAGAATATAGAGGTTTAATCACTCTGACAATTGGTATCGCGACATTCTTCATGATGCCTCCTTCACCGACCCAATCTCGTACCTGGTTCCGTCCAAATGGCTGGTTCACAGAACGTGAAGAGATAATTATTGTATCAAGAATACTTCGGGACGACCCAACGAAGGGCGACATGCATAATCGTGAAGGACTATCTCTGAAGAGAATTTGGACGGCAGTCTGTGATTATGATCTTTGGCCATTATATATCCTGTATGCCAATAATCCTCTGATTCAAAAGAAAAATATTATTTTATGCTAAACTTAGAGGTGCATATTTACAGGGGTTTAACGTTTGGGATTCCAGTTCAGCCCGTCAGCCAGTATCTCACTCTATCGTTGAAGCAACTCGGGTTCGGAACCTTTGAAAGCAACTTGTTGACTATACCGTCATCCGCTCTGGGGATTATCACTACGTTTGGAGTGACACTATTGTCAGAAGTTGTAAATGATCGATCTTTGGTTTCTATGCTAGAAGACTTCTGGTCAATCCCGTTCCTTATAGCTCTCTATTGTCTACCAGAGAACCCTAGTCCCTGGCTTTACTACGTATATCTATCTCTTGTCTATTTTTACAACTAAGGCTTATATCATCTTAGGGACTTGCCACAGCTTTGTTATCGTATCCATATACTCACCCTATCCAGGTGGGATGGTGCTCTCGAAACTCAGGGGCTGTAGCATCACGTACAGTTAACGCATCATTATACAATATGTTCGTCCAAGCCTCAGGTATTATCGGATCAAATATCTATCGCAGTGACGATTCTCCTCGCTATCGCCGTGGGAATCGTACTCTCATAGCGATTGCGGTTCTTAACTTAACCGTCCTTTATCCAGGAACGAAGCTGTACTATATGTGGCGAAATAAAAAAAGGGATGAGATATGGGGCAAGATGTCAGATGATGAGAAAGCACAGTACTTAAAGACCACAACTGATGTTGGAAACAGGAGACTGGACTTCCGCTTTGCTCATTAGTAGGGTGTTTTTAGATGCAAAATGCATGGTTAGCTAATTTTTTGTTATTACGGTATTCGCCGCACTTGAAAACTCCCCCCACTTACTACTACATGTAGCAGTAGTTGCTATCTTACGAAGCTCTATAATGATGTATTTTGTAACTAGTTCAAGTGGTTGAAAAAAATTTAAAGTCACATGACTATGTAACGATGAAGTGGCGCAGTTGGTTTTCCTTGGCATATCGCAAACTCTACACAGCTCATTCAGATTTGACTTGAAGTAGAGAAAGACAAAGTCATCTTATATAAGTAGTCGTTGCACGCCGTAGACGCACATTCAGATCGTTCTATACTACTCAAACGAAGATTTTACTCAGATAAAAGTAATTTTCTCTCAACGCAGTTTTGCTCCACTTGGCTGTACCATAATTATGGTTGAGATCTTGAACTCCTTGGGCTCAGGAGAGATAGTTTTCACTATCACGATTATGCACAGCTGATACTATGCTAATAAATTTAATAAAAAATATACGAAGGTAGACGACCTTCGAGTAAATCATCAAGGCTGGAAATTCACAAGGAGAACCCCTCTTTTTATGCATCTTTCTTCTTTAAAAAACAATATTCTCTTACCTTCACTAGCTAAGATATCGGTGCCTTAACTTATCATGTATGGTTAAATTATAAAATTATAAAAAATATCTTAGAAGCTTAGTATAAAACCCGATTCGGAATGAAACTGTCAGAATTCTGGAGTCGCCAAAGTAGTAAGCGTGCTATTTATTCTCGTCAAAGTCTTCCATGCAAGTACAGCTTATACCCTAGCCCTTCGGCCTATTCATGAGCGGGTTTAGTACCAAACTCCGAGATATGACCAATGACTCTAGCCCAAAATCAAAGCAGAATACAAGGGTAGACGTTAGAAAATATTGAATCTAATCAACTAAGCAAAATGATATTTGAAATCCCTCTTGATCCAAAATTTACTATCAATAGTAAGTTTTTTCTTGCCTTAGCTATTTCGCCATTACTGGCGTGATATTGTCTGAAATCATGTGACAAATTTCCTTGAATGGAAATTTGTGCATCATGAGAGGGTTCGACTGCACAATATCCCTTTCCATATACAAGCAACTGTCCTTGATCCAGCACGTCCTTTGCAAACTACGAAGATCTTGTACCTTGAGCTGCGTGTACATGGCTGTGCTACTCCATTGTAAATTAAAGTCGACCTCGATGAGAAAGATTAAAATGGCTGAAGCGAATAATTAGATAAACAACACTTTATTCTGTGATCGCAGAGCAAAGACTAGCTTCTTTCATATGTTTTTTCAAAGGTCGACATGAATAACTGGACTTCTAGTACCACCTAGTGTGAGAGTCTCATTGACTTTCTCGTAGGCAATTGAAAGAGATTGCATTTGTCCGAAACTGAGATATTAAAACTGAGGAGAGGAGAGCGCACGATATAATAATGAGCGCTATATCGTACAAAGATGGTATATGGCTAGTAGATACACTTATGCTAGGATACAGGGAGGAGCAAAGAGCTAGATAATGTTGAACTTGCAGCCAAAGACGATATTGGATACTTCTCAAAACTATCGTCTTACACGGATAATTTACACTTGTATTTGAGGAATTATCCGCATATGTACTACTGCCTAGCACCTGTATATCCCACAATGATAATCAATCCAGACTTCTTTTCATGGAAGCTTTGATAGCCTAAAG